>NW_021027309.1:1142470-1204222 GCF_004153795.1 Camellia sinensis | reverse complement strand
CCCGACGATACAGAGGGAGGATTATTACTTAGCCAGAGATGGAAAAAGAAAGTACTGAGTTGCCAGAGGTAATGTGCAAAAGTGTTCAGTCCATCCTAAGGAGAGGAAACCCATTTCTTAAGCAGTGAGAATGCGAAGGTAGCTATATATTAACTACTGAAAATGGTATCATTGCTGAGAACAAGCCGATGCGAAATCAGAGTTAAGAGGCGAACCCTCCGTTTTTTCCTTTGACCAAGGGCAAGCCTATACCGAATAAGCTTCGAAGGGAACCTTGGTGTGTTTGTCAAAAGTATGAGGCAAATGAGACACTGAGAAGCCCACAACATTAAAGCATCAAGGATGGCAGCGATTATACGGGACATCTAACCACCTCGCGCTACTAGTTGGCCGACAATGGAAGAGATGCTAAAAACTTTGTGAGGAGATTCAATCCTATTCAAAAGTTTGGCGAACTTGATACATGCACCGGACAGTTGAACTGCACAACATTAAGACTGTTTATTACTATTTCATTACTTGGGCATTGACCTAGTAGGTCCTATAGCGGCAGCAATCAAAGGGTACAGATGGTACTTGCAACAACTGAAGTTAGCACCAGGTGGTAAGAGGCTTATATCGATGAGGAAGTGCAGATGGGTTAGAGTAGCCAAGGCGTTAGGAGTAGCCAAACTTCATTAGAGAGAACATAATCAGTAGGTTGTGGCATACCTAAAGTAATGTTGTCTGACATGGAACTCCTTTTGTAAATACGCCATGTTGAAAAAAACTGCTGCGATGCTATCAGATTAAGCCACCACAAGTCTAGTCCATACTATCCCAAAGGGAACGAACAAGCCGATACGACCAACAAAACCCTCATCCAAACACTGAGTAATAATGATGGTGAAGTATGGGCAAATGGTCTAAACAACTCTCTGTAGCACTCTGGCGAATAACAGAACGTCGAAGAGAAAAGCCAGCCCAGGCAACCCCATTTTCCCTATAGTATATGGGTCCGAAGCTGTGTTACCAGTGAGTTGCAGTACCCTTAGCAAGAAATGGCTATATTAGCACACTTAGTTCCAGACAGCAGGAAGAATGACATAGAGGCAGCTAGAAAAGAGAGATTGGGCCTCGCGAGCAATGGAAAAGTATTCATCAATTCCATAGCCCAATGCCTACAATCAATCGTCAACACAGAAAGTTCAGCGTAGGCGGACCTAGTATGGGAAAACAGTGGACACAATCATGCGAGGGTAGCCAATTCCCAAATTCTCACCCAGATGGAAGGTCCTTACCAAAGTTACTGAGGCAAGTAGGTAGCAGTACTACAAGTTTGACAGAGTAGATGACGAATTCAGAATGGTCATGTTAACGCCAAGTATGTTAAAGAATATTTCCTTAGTTCTTTTGTTCAGAAAAAGAGTTGTAAGGTTTCTTTGTTAATGTTTCCAAAACCAAAGTGTAAAGAAAGTGCATACACTTTAATAAACCTTTTGCCTCATATTCACGTAGTTTGAGGAAAGTTTTCCATAGTGAAATTTTACACTTGTAAAAGCTTTAGTATGATGAGTGTTGTTCACTGTAAGAGTATTTGACTTATCTTTAGAAGCTATGTTAAAAGCATGTAAAAAAAGCGATTGAATGAAACCCAGAAGTACTACCAATTCCATTGCTTTCCATTAAATCAAACTCCAAAACATGATTAAAATTGTTTGAAAAAAGTTATGACAAAGAAGAAGAAGAAAAGGCGCAGCAAGCGGATGAAACACAAAAAATAAAGAAAGAAAATGCGAAGAAATCATTAACAAATCACAGAGTTATATCAATCAAATCAAACCCTGTAAAAGAGAGTCCATCAGAGTTACATCTCAAGGTAACTGGGACAACCAATACAAAGTCCTTCCTCTTTGAACCACAGGCCAAGTTCTACAGGTGCTGCTCAAGGGCACCCTCACACTCCTAATAGTCTCCTCCAAGGACGCAATTCATCGCCACATTGTCAGCGTGCTAAAGAAAATCATCAACCGCCTGAAGCGTACCCTCATCCATATAGATTCAAATCATTCCTCTCGAAGCCACTCAGATTTGGTAGCAAGGTCACGAATAAAGCCAACAAGTGGACTCCAGCGTAAGCATCGTCTGTACTATAGATCCAGAACATTTAAATGGCAAGTAAAAGGTGTCGGATGCAATGCTTGGATACGAGCAAGAGTGAAGCAGCTTTCGGAAGAGACCCAGTAACTTAAAAAAAGGAAACTTTCTCTGAGGACTGGGGGACTCTCTCACACCACTCCATAAAAACAAAACAAGCAAAATACAAAAAGACCAAAAAAACCAAAAAAAGGATAAAATAAATAAAACAAAAGCATCATCCGGAGGAGATTGATAGAGCGACCAAAGGTCTGAGGACGGCGCACTTCTCTTGAAGATGATTACCCAGCAGCATTAGAGTGAGTAGATGCTGGCTAGCAATCGGTGAACTGGCCTCACAAGAAAGGCCAAAACTGCCGGCACCATCGTATCGCTCCGAAACGAGGTATCTATCTGATAATCTCCAATATTCAGATCTGGAACAATAGTGGTATCCATCCCAGTATAAAAATCTCGGGACACCCCAAGGTCAGCTGGCACTTCTAGGAAGTAAGTGGGATATAAGTCTGCTAGCTGTTCAGAGGTTGCCGAAGCAACTGCGGTCAAAGGTCCAACGGCAGCAGTAACAGCGTGCGCGGCTAGGGTGATAACTACCGCTGCAAGTTGGTCCAAATTCAGAGGGGGCCACAGCAGGAACAGTAGTAGCAGCCGCTACACTGCACTCCCCTCAGCCACTTGAACGTTTGGAAGCGAAGTCTGCTGAATTAACGGAGACTTGGTAGACTGGAGGAACCGCCAGATGCAGCTCCGATGGAAGGTGGTGCAACTTCCAGCAGCTCTCTCATGCCGCGATATTCCTTAGGGGTCTTAGGTACGAAATCATCACCACCAACAAGAGAACAGCTGGAGTGCACAGAGTAGAGAGGATGTCAAGGCTCTAAAACTTCAGCAGCTATATCACCCGCTGCAACTTTCATAGCAGGGGAACTTGTACATTGCCTATAGCCTCGACAACTTGCTCAGCCTCGGCAACTAGCTCGGCCTCAGTAGTCTGTTCGACTCTCACACTTGGTTGCTCTTCGACATCTGGAAGAACTATTATGCGGGCCCTAAATCTTTGTGACCCTAGTAGCAATGGGAAGATTGTCATCATCGTCTGAGTCTGAAGAAATGCCGATGGCAGCAGAAAGAACCTCCTGGATCAGAGGGTAGTATGGTCGATGGGCCCTAAAAAAGAAGAGAAGATCATGCGGTTATTAAAGTAAATATAAGAAGTCCAAAGATGTAATATAAATTATTTTTCTAAGTATGGATACCCTTTGGAGGTCTCTTCCTACTGGGCTGCCCTCAGCTTGGAACAGGTCATGCATATTGTTGCACTCACTTTGGGGGGAGCAATCTGTAAGGGTTGAACAGACATTACCCCAGACGGGTGAGGCTTCTCCATAACGGACAAGGATAGAAGCATAAAGCAATAGAATATGTTCAGATTGTTTCCCTCGGCCAAAAGGCAGACGAAGGGATAGGTCGGGCTGCGAGATAGGTTCCATTGTAGGGACGACCGGGCACTATTGCAAAAATTGAAGAAGGAATTGAGATTGCGGTGCCAGAATAGCCTATTGTCAAGAGTACAGGCACCCTCCCTCCCAAGTGAGGGAAGCTCCATGACTCCTAAGCCCTCCACAAGTAGAGCAGTGTAGTCACAGATAAATCATTGAAAACTCCGGTGGAAATTAGTCTGAGGCTGGGGAGCATATGGGATGCCCTAATCCATCCCGAATTGCATAAGAACCCTGTTCGGTCCGTAGACGACACTGGACGTGCCTTCTTCATTCCACATGGGCAGAAATCCGGGGCGAATCATGGTAGCAACAAGGAGAGAATTAGCCTGGACACTATCAAGAGAAAAATCAATGTGACGAGCCTCTGAAAAATAAAAGGGGACAACAGAAATGCCTAGGAGACTCTGAGTGAAAGGGCGGAACATGCACTCCTCTATATAGTCAACATAGTTTGAAAAGGGCCTGTTGGTGCCAAGGCCAGACCACCGAGAGATGCGAGGGAGGGATTGACGCACTTGCCTCGTGATAGGCCGACCCTCTGCATCTAGGACAGGGTGGCCTTCTGCATCAAAGACTTCATTAGTAAAGAAGGACTCGTGTTCCTCAAGGATGGGGCCCATGGCATGAAATCTCTCAAAGAAAAAGGCAATCTGGAATTGGGTATGCATAAAGCTCTACACGTCGTAGCGGCCCATGGATCGCTCCATGTCCAAATGGATGAGATCAAGATGAAAATATAAGTTACCTAGGAAGAGGGGAGCTAGAGGAATTTGATTACCGCTGCAAAGCTTTACAGCTAAGGGAAATACCAGGGGATTGATGCTTTCGGCAGGGTTACTAGGTAGGACGAAGAATGAGATGAAATAACGGATGAATGCCGCCAAGTACAACTCACCTAGGTAGTCTGGACCGACTACAGAGTCACAGCTCTCCTCAATGATGTCCCCTACAATTGGTTACAAGTCCTTAAAGAAATGCTTCAACCAAGAAAGATAGGTAGTCTTATCTCTTTTAGGCCTCTCCTGGAGCAGTTCCCCGGTTCTAAGATCATACCAGGAACCAAACTTTCGCGCCTCCCAAAAGGTGCTTTGAAGAGCAGTGACGACAACTTGCTCCGCAGGGGTCAGAGACGCTGGATCAAAGGGGTGATCTCTAGGGGTGCTGAGGCATAGAAGGACAGTAACATCTTCCAGGATTAGGGTTATCACCCCCCAAGCCAAGGCAAAAGTGTGAGTGTTGCGGCTCCAACGGGAGATGAAACAACCCCGACCCATGATTAACGCTAATTCATGTTTAAGTATGCCAATGAGTAATTAAGAAGAAATCCTCAATTAATTATATGTGCATTGTATCATTTTGTGTTTATATTTGTTTGACGTAGAAAGATCTGTTCATGTTTTAGTTTTGATTTACGAATTGAAGGCCTTATTGGCATCCGATTCAGCAATTGACTTGATTTATATGTTAATTAGGATTTATAGGATTTTATGGTAAGTTTAATTAAAATTTCACTCAAAACAATTAAATTAGAATAATTAATGTCAATTAATTAATCAACTCTTGATTAGGCCTATATAAGGCTATTTGACCCCACTAGTCATGTTTTGCACCCTCATTTTCCTCATCTTCAAGCTCCAAACGTGTGAGAGAGAGAGGAGGAGAGAAATTGGGATCAAAGGTTAGAGAAAAGGGGATTGCTAGGATTGTTGATGAATTAAGGAGAATTGGAGAACTTTAACTTCAACACTTGTGAATTCAAGTCTCTAGGTAAGGAATCAAACTCTTAGTTGTGTAATTGAGCTAGATTTTACAAGACTTCAAATAAATTAAATGAATTCATGTAGGATTTGAGGTAGAATTGAAGAAGATGGAGCCATACCATGCATACATGTTCATTTCTTCATAAATTGAGCATGGTTTCAAAGAATTCTTTCATGCATGTGTTCATTTCAATCACATTTTGAGAACTCATCATGTTTTCTACCAATTTGTCTAAATTGATCATGTTTTGGGGGTGATTGAGTTCAAGGAAATGCATGCATGTCATGTTTTAGAGCATTCATGAAGTTTAAGTTGGATTTGTGACCAATTGCCATCTTTTGGGGCCATGGTTTCATGAAATGATCTTCAACTCATGATGTTTTGTGAGTTTCTAAATGTTTTCCAGAATTTTGGCTCAAAATATTGAATTTTGAAGTGTTTAGTTTGAGTTTGAAGCTTGGAGATCAAATCTGGAAATTCAAGAATTTGAATTCACGCTCGAGCGTAAGAGTTCACGCTTGAGCGAGCACTCTGAGTGCGTGCACTTCCGCTCGAGCGACCTGAGGCACGCTCGAGCGTGAAATGCATGTACCTAGAAGTTCATGTGTTTTGCAGCACACTCAAGCGACAGAAGTCACGCTCGGGCGAGGGTCTGAGTCTCATGCTCGAGCGGAGATCGAGCTTCCGTCGATTGTGAAAAGCAAGTAACTAGTACTTTTTCAAAGTTTACAATCCGCTCGAACGAAGGAAGTCACGCTCGAGCGAACCCTCACTTTCTGCATGTCCGCTCGAGCGAGGAAAGCCACGCTCAAGCGTTGACCCTATTTTCAGCAAGTTTTGAAAAATGTTTTTAAGTGCATTTTTACATCCCCATTCCATCCTAGGCATTCCTAAGCCATGATTAAGACTTCATAATGAGGTTAAAGGCTCGAAACACACTAAGAACAAATGAAATACCCGAGCATGTGTATTCAATGTATGAATCTGCCATGTTATGTAGGTCACGCACTTCAGGATAGGTGAATTGCCTACTTTGCTGCCAATTTGGAGTTACTAGTTATCTGTGAGTAATAACTTAGTAAAGCTAAGTTCAAGTAAATTATTTTCTACACACAAATTAAGAACTATTCTATGAAATGTCATGTTTTATGCTATGAATGATTGTCCAAGTCTAACAAGTACTCATGACATTATGCTAAGATTCAAGTAATGCCAAGATTCAAGTATATGCAAGTTCCCGGTACCGGAGGTTCCTTATGGGACTAACAAGCTATCTATACCCGGCTGGAGGTTCCTAAGTGGAACTGACAAGTTTACAAGTTTCCAGTCCGAAGGTTTCTTTATGGGACTGACAAGTTATTCTTACCCGGCCGGAGGTTCTTATATAGAACTGACAAGTATGATTTAAGACATTATGTGTGTGATCTGTCAGCACTGATAGATGTACTATGTAAGACTAAGCATGAACTCTAAATTCTATATATGCTCAGAATGAGAATACGTATGAGAATTTTAGTTTCAGCCACAGTTATGGGACATCATTCATTTACCCCTTTACTTTGTTATTATTCACCAGGTCTCCGCTCACTAGTTATTTATTATGTATGTAAGTGAGCAGGCTTATGATCAAGCTTAAGATGATGCCTGGGGTATTTTGTGTTGGTCAGCCACCCTCTATGCCTCACGAGGAGGTTCCAGATCAAGTCATGTTTTGTGGCTGTGTCAATATGGATGTATAAGACTGTCTCTTTTGTTTTATGAACAAGTTGCCTTTTGTATGTACTTGTTAGTGACGTGTAAATACTGTACCTATGACATCACTTGTATGTATATAAAGTTTAAGGTTTTCAGTTTCATGTATGTCTTCATAGCTCGATGGACTTCATATGTTTTGTATATTTGCTTCCGCAACTCTTAACTATATGCTATTATGTCAAGAGGCCTTTGGTAATCTAAGGATTACTGGCCGGTTACGACGCTAAACCTATAGGGACGGGTTTGGGTCGTGACAGGAGACGACCATATCAATGTTGGTCTGCACCTTGCGCACTGATAACTCCCTTGAAATCAGAATGGCGTTGAAAAGACGGACATCTCGTAAGCGCTGCTCAAAGCCACCATCAGTAATGATGTCATCGACCTAAAGGGACCAATTTGCTGGAGGGCCCAAATGAGTGCGATAGTAGATGTAAGAGTGTGGAAAGTTGCCATGCTCCACGTGAAACTGTGTAGACGTCCCCGAACGTCTCGGGAGGGAATCCCCCGTTCTGTTCATTTCGGGCTCACTACAGTTCAGGACTCAATGTCACAGTCCTGTATCTAATCTCGCAGAGTGCAATGCAAGACCGATGAATCATCAAAGAGTCCAAATCCGACAAATCATTTTAGAAAACTGATTTTTAGAAAGAAGTGCCAAACATGGACTGCTTTGTCAGATACAGAGTCGCCACCTAAATATTTATTTTGGGGGAATTTAGAAAACCCTGACTCGTTGCCTAAGGCCACATGTCCGTCATCACCAAAGTTGCCTCGGCTCGGGAACTTGGGTACGATTGGAAAAGGTCAGTTATGAGCACCCCCGCTCGCCCGATCAAAGATCGGCCTCTACTAACCATGATATCGAGTTTTGAAAACATTATGTGCTCTTATTCCGATTATTAGCCTAGAATTATTATGTGATGCACACAGCATAAAGTATAGACTGGATTGCCTAATTTGGAACAAAGCATTGCATATCCGTTTGTTCGAAAAAATGGTTCGAAATTTGCTACTCGCAAGTAGGCTAAAATACGAATTTCAACGAGTTGTTCCAACTCAAGCAATCCAATCTTCACCCACAAGCATTCAGGCAATAATATCACATAAGCACATAGCCACATGGTAAGCATGTTGTCATGTTAACATTCACACTCATGCGAGATGCTAAAGCATAAATACTTACAGCGTACTCCGAGCCAAAACAAAGAACATGTTAGCAATCAAACGTATGATCCAAGTCTATGTTAAATGGCTAATGTATCACAGGCAAAATACAATCTATAATAGGCTCGGCTAATCCTAGAATGGCATGTGAAATGCAACAAGTAACATATATTCAAGTTAAATTTGAAATACTATGCAGTTAGTATGATGCGCCGAGCCCGGTGCATGCAATACTGATGAATGAATGCACGCATGCATAGCATAAGGTATGCTAAATTAAATATGCCCTAGTACTAACCATCAAAAGCAAGTAAGTAAAAGGGAGAAAGAAATGGGGATTGGAAGACATGCACACACACACACCCACACTTATTACACATTCGCCCTCGCTCGGAGGGGCCAAAAGAATAATACAAATTAATTAACCTACAAGCTAATTAATTATTACAGACCACTTAACTAGTTAAGAAAATTAACTAAGCTAAGAAAGCAATAAAACAGCCTCGGGAAGGGGGTCCAATGCATGCGTGCTTGGGTTTGCTCGGAAATCCATCACCATGCACAAATTGCCTCTGTTTACCCTGCTCTGCTCTTCTGAAAATTGCATAAGTCCCAAGAAACACTCTCTGAACACTGTGGAGCATCACCGACCATGATAGAAGGGTCATTGACCATTGACATGGCTCTCGGCCTCAAATATTTGGTCGGTCGGCAATAGAGATGGTCGACCGACCATGTATGCCTACAGAATCTTGCTTTGACAGCAGCAGAGGGCAAACATGGCATGGCAATGCATTTCAAGCAAATGTGTGCGCCACCACACTCCTTATCATGTTTATGACTCAAAGGAGTTTGGGACTCGACCCTCGGGCCACCAACTGCGCATTTCAATGCGTGATGGCCAAAGAGGCCAAGGTGTGCATTTTAATGTCAAATGTAATGCACACAAAACAAACAAGGGACCCAACCTCTATCATGGTGATTCAAGAGGCAAGGCATGCATGCAAAATGCAATCTAGGCATGTGACCTAAGTATGCAACATGAACATGTGGACAAACATGCAATAGGCACACAACCTAAGCAAACAAGCATGCAAGGCATGGAACAACTATGCTAATGACAAGCATACAAGATGCAATGTGGACATGTAAGTATGCAAGACATGTGACAACATGTTAAGCAACTTAACCAAGAGAATGCATGCCAAATGCAAAGTGTTTCAAGCATGCAACAACATGTGATAGGCCAAGCATGCAACAACACACAAGGCGAGCATGCAACAACATGCAAATGATGGTCTTAGACTAGTTTGGGCAGCTTTCAAATAAGCCCAAAACAGTGGCCGAATGCTAAGGAAATGAAGGCCAAAACACACACAAACATGCATGCACACATGGTTCAAAACTTAAGCATCAAAGAGCAACTTTTAAGCACACTTAAAAGGGACAAACATGGACATATGGTATGCATACTAAGCTCTGAAAATCATGTTATAAAGGTGCCAAACAAAGTAAACAAGACAAGCCAAGCATGCAACAATGTCCAAGACTCAAGGGGGCTTAAACCAAAGCTATATGAAGCAAGCCCCAAAGGGCCAGGAGGACCTAAAACAGGTCCAATGCAGGTCTAAACAAGACCAAAGACGCACCTAGATGGCATCTAAATGGTCTAAACATGGAAGCATACATAAAGGTCCAAACATGGAGCATAAGACACAAGCCTTTTAAAGCATTAAAGGGGCATCAAATGCAAGCATACCACAAGGACTGAAATGATGCTATAAGTGGTGCCAAACCACTGAAATAAGCAAGTAAAGCATGCTAGAGGGGTCAACACTCAAGGCTCACAAGGGGGATTACATGGTAGCTATACAAAGCAAAGCATGGATGACCCGAGCAACCAAAAACAGACCTTGGACACGCTAAAACATGCATAAAAGCTTCACAAAGCTAGGCCAAAACAAGTAAGCATGGTGGTCTAAATGCTAGGCACATGTTAAGGCAATTCATGGCATTACAAGACAAGTATGCTAAGCATGCATAGTGTGTCTAAACCAATTAAAAACAGTGCTATATCATGGCAAAATAAGCACAAATAACACTTAAGACATGGCCAACATGCACTTAAACAAGATGCTCACACATGAGGCTAAAATGGCCAACATTTAAGGCAGAAAGGAGAGGGGATGGCCCTCTCCTTCTTAGGACCTTAAAGCACCATCCCCACCACTGAAATCCAGGTCCAAACAAGGTGGTCCTAGAGCTCACCAAAAATGCACAAAATGGGGACCAAACAAGGCCTAAGAGGGGTCAAACAACCCCAAACAACAAAGTGACCTTAAACAACTATTTAGAGCACTAAAAACAAGACTTTTATTAGTTATACACAAATTCTAAAAACAGATGCAAGGTAGGTTAAAAGACTATGCAAAAATGGGGAATAAAGGGGCAAAGTTCATACCCTTGAAGACTTTCTTCAAAAAGAGCACTCCAGCTGCTTCCTTAGGTCCAAACCAGCTCCAAAACTTCAAGACCAACCTATTGGCTCCTCAGCAACCAAGGTAAGGTGTAGAACTAGGTGTTTGTGCACAAAAATAAGAACAAACACACACAAAGGCAAAAGGAGAGGGAGATATAGAGATAGTTAGATACACTATGCAAACCCTAATCTCAGAGCTCTCTCTTGAACTTCTGGAACCCTTGAGGAGGGAGGAGAAGGTCTCCCTTTATAGGGATCACTCTTGCAAAGCTTACAAAACAAGCTAAGCAAGAGTGAAATCCCTCCATACACGTGTATGGAAGGGGTGCAAAGTGTGTGCCAGCTAGCACAGCTAGCACAAAATATCTGCCAAAAGCAGATGCACAGTGGTCGGCCAGCCAAAAATGCCAAATTGACCAAATAAATGGCCGACCGACCAAACAAAGTGCCGACCGACCAAACATTTGGCCGATGGCAACAAAACAATGGCCGGTGGCATCAAGCCATGGCCAGTGAGATCTGGGGATGGCCAACAAGCCATTCTTTGCTCCTCAAAAGCAAAACACAAGTGTTTGGTGCAAAACCAAACACAAAACAGGCAAGTCGAGAGGTCTTGAGGCAAGGCGCGTGGCCGAGACCTCCAAGAACTCAAGACAAACATGAACATGGATGATCACCGAGTGTTCAAACAGTGACGTCCAAGTCTTGAGAACGGTCAAAAATGGGGTGTCTACAAACTGCAGCACAGAGACTGGGTTCACCATGTTCGCATCATCCAAATTGGCCTCCCCAAAAGGAATTAGAGGCTCCTCTAGAGAAAGGGCATCAGGAATGAAGGAGTCAACTGCCTTCCAGAAGGGGTCAGCCAATCCTCCGTAGTATGGGGCCCTCCTCCACTCAGTTGGGGATGGGGCAACCTTGTCGGAAAGAAATCTCATGTTGGCCATGAGGGAGAATAAAGAATGGTGAAAAGGCTTTGGAAAGTGAGGACAATGAAGAAAAAAAGACAAAGGAGACAGAAATGTGTGTTGGGAAGAAGTGGGGGACCAGTGGACCCAAGGGTGTTATTTATAAAGAAAAATCAACAAAGGGCGCTAATGCGCTTCCCTAGGCCATTATGACTTGGCAGTCAAAGAGGCACCTTTTCAGAGCCGACGCAACTTCTGACCCAACTGACGCAACCCTTGGGTTGCTTGCTGATGTCATGCACGAGCAGGAAACAGGAGCGTGTCCCCCACGCGCGCAGGGGGCAAAATGTAGAGGATCAGAAATTAAACCCCAAACTAGTATGGACCTAAGCACTAAGATCGCCCCAAAGAGGCAACCAAGAATAAAAAAAGAGCATGGGCCAAAGCTCAAGGGAAGTGGGCCAACAAATGGGCCGAGGCAGGTCTGACCCACTAGGGCTCTAAATGGACTCTGCGACGAAAAATGCCCAAGTCAAGTTATAGAGGCAACACCTACAGCGGTGAAGTTACAGAGGGAACATGTGCAGCGGTAAAGTTGCTGAGGAACTTTGCCGCAGCGTTTCCATTCCTAATATCTTCGGTTCTGCCGCCATCTAAAGTTGCTGAGGGAAATAGAAAGCCGAAGCAACTAAGTTGCCGAGGTAACACTTGTAGCGACCAAGCGGAGGTCAAGTTGCAGAGGCACTTTATCTCAGCGCCGCCATTCCAAGCATCTTCGACACCGTCGCCATTCTAAGTAATGTCGGTGTCACGATCATTTGGAGTTGCCGAGGGAAAAAGAAGACCGAAGCAACTAAGTTACAAAGGCAATACTTGCTGCGCCCAAGTTGAGGAGGCATTCTGTCGGCGCCACCATCTCTAATATCTTCAGTCATGCCGTCTGAACTTGCCATAGGAAATGACTACCGCAACAACTAAGTTGCAGAGGAAATATCCTACCAAGATGATAGCAGCCTTTGAGAGAGGCTTCCCTCTGCAAATAGAAGCTAATGCTTGGCGCCGATAACAAGCCCCAAGACATTACTAGCTTAAGGCTAATAGCAGGCACCACAATCTATTAACTTGGCATGATAGCCGGCCCCAAGACTTACTGGTTGGAGCTAATAGCAGGCCCAGAAATATCAGTTTACCGCGGTAACCCCGCAAAGATGAGAGGAGGGTAGCCCGAACATAAGGGACTCTCTTTCCATTTACCCAGGTCATGGACCTGCCTTAGTCGCACAGGCAGGACTAAGGAAGCCCCCTTGGGCTTGGTACTAAGGCACAGCATGGCTGATAGCAGGCTTGGTTGTGGCCTTTGCCTTGGGAAGTTAGGGAGTTTGTGGTTAGGTGGCTAAGGGTGGAGGCTTTGCTGAGGTAAACACGAACATAGTCGATAGCAAACTAATGGAGTCCTGAGAATGCATGTACTGGCCAAATGGAACTGAGAACGCAAGTGCAGCAACAAGGTTCATCGCTGCAAATGCACTTGCTGAGGTTCAGGCTGAGAAGGCAAGTGCAGAGGCAAACACTCCCGTCGCAACTACACTTGCTGAGGCTCAAAAAAGGTAGTTACGAAGGCAAACAGATAGTACATAGTATATGTAGAGGGATACGGGGCACCTTCAGCCTGGTGGCTCAAGGCAAAATATTCCATGTGATCCTCTAGGACACATGTTTTCTCTCTATTTGGCCCCTTGGTGTCCTCTTGGTGGCAAGGAAAAGCCTATAAATAGGACACATTTCCCAAGATTCAACAAGAGGAATTTTGGAGATTTAGGGGAGATGCTGCCCATTTTGGTACTGTCATTATCTTTTTTTTAAGCCACATGCTTCACCCTCACCCAGATACACACTCTCTAACTCCCAAATAGTTGTTGCTACTCATTCTTCAGCCACTTCCACCACTATTGGACTATCAACATAGTTTTGCCTCTCTAATCACCTCTCTAACCTTGAACCCTTCTACAATCATTAAAGTAAAGTTTTCATACCTGGTGATCTCGGCTATATGATTTATATCAGTTGGCAGAAGAATAATGGTAAAAAGAGCGACGCCGACCTCGATATTGTCAATAGCACTGCCGCCGACCTTGATTGGTTGGTCCCCAATCGTGATGGCAGGAGCCCAGGATTCATCGAGTTTAAAAGCACTTGAGCTTGCGGCTGCATGGGACCTCAACTTCTTTGGTCGTGAGGTATCAGTTAGCTTATCCTCAGCAAGCCTCTTTTCGGCGTTGGAAGCACTCTTCTTAACCTCGGCCAATTTTGAGATTGGTAGTGTATCATCAATATTAACTTGGGTGACAGAGGCTTTTGCTTTAGCCCTCTTCACCCTTTTTGGCTTTGGTTTGGGTTGGGATTGAGATGGTGAAAACTGAACGGTAACAATTCCTGGAAGGTCGGCCAACAGGTCTTCCACAACAGGCTTACTGTGGCCCATGTCGTCAGCGGTTGCAGCAATGGTAACTTTGGTACCAAAGTGAATTGCTGGAAGTGCAATTGGTGGGTTTGCTGGATCGTAAGCCGACACCACAGAGTCTTGATGTTTGCGGCTACAAGTTCTGCCTGCTGGTATGTTTGCTGGGGGCACGATGACGGCGTCGGTGCTGGGATATTGGGATAAGTTGGGGGGGCGGACGTTGACGGCAACTCAACGGGATCTGAAGAAAAAGCCTGATCGGCTCTTGGTGAAGAAGTGACTGGAAGGGTTGAGGCAGACAGTGATGTTTGACTCCTCCAAGGGATGTCGGGCAAAGCCGACTTGTATGTGGGAATGTAATTCAACAATTGAGAGGCCTTACGCCTTTGCACAGGGAGATCCAAGAGCTTTTTTAGATCTCGGCTATGGACGTATGATTATCGAAATCCCTTCACTGGCTGAGAAAGAACTGCAAAAAACAAAGAGCAAACATTAGTAAAGATGAATGAGTTGGCAAGCCTTAACCAAAATGGAATTATAGTAGGATAACTAAGTCTTACCATCACCCTCTTTAAAAACTGCTCAGCATAGAGGATAGAGATGAAGATTGTCATCAGGAGCAAACTCCTAGTTGCCCGAGACGATGATGTAATCATCTCTAGCACCCTTGTTGGAGTCTGGGAGGTCGGCTAGTAGTTTAAAGGCGGTGGATCTGGGCTTAATGTAGTACATGTAGCCTTTTTCAGACTTAAGGCCACACATGGTATAACAGAATTGGATATCGACTAATGTGATCCTAGCCTTTTCTCGGTTTGCTAGTTCAATTATGCCATTGATAACACTATAGAAGTTTATGGCAAGTTGAATGGGGTTGAGTTTGTAATAGTGAAGGATTTCTCGGAAGAGAGTATCTAAGGAAAACCAAAGTCCGCATTCAATGAATGCAACAACAGGGAAGGGCATGGAGTCTCCATCAGGCATGATAGAGTCCTCCTCCCCAGCTAACCTCAAATGGACATCGGTTGGGATAGAGAACTCCCGCCTAAAATGCTCTAGTTTTTCTAGGGCGTCTACCCTCCACCTAAACATACTCATTATCTTGGCAAGAAGGGGTTGGGAAATAGAATGATTGATATAGGTTTAAAGACCTCGGCTAAAACCTAAACAGGCGCTGGTGTTAGGGTTTTTGAAGATCTAAGGGGAATTTGTTTTGATTTTCCTAAAGAACAAGGTTCTAAGGCAAATCCCAAACCTAAAAGCTATAGAAACAGGTATTGAAGGCAAAAATCTGGAAGTACAACAAAACAAACAGAAAAAAGTGCATGATTCAAAATCAAAAAAGCAACAAGGACTCAAGAATGAGGAAAATCACAAAGTACTGAGTAAGTATGTGCAGAGCATTGTACAAGAACACAATTGACATTTTAGTAATGTAACTCAAAGCATAATAGAAATTCAAAGAAACAAGAAGTGATGATCAAAGCATGGAGATAGAGATAGCGTACAACAAAAATAAATGCAGAATAGTAACACACAATGTGCATAGATGGCAGAGTAGAAACAAATCAAACATGAAAGACTGAAACTAAAGAGAAAGAAGTTGTGAACTTACTGAATAAGGTTGGAAGGAAGTTCGTCGGAGTCAGACGGTGATTATGAGTAGGACAGAACGATGGATGGTCTGCCGGAGGTGGTGGATGGAACAGTTGCAGAAAGCTCGAAGAAGCGGCAATGGTGGTTTGGGAGTCTTGAGAAAATTGGAGTGCAAAGAAAGAAATGAATTTTGCAAAAGTGAAGAGGCAAAGAGGGAGAGGGTTTTGTTAAAATGTAAAGAGGCAGCAAAACATAATTAAACGCCTTGGACGACGTGCTTATTAGGCAGCGTGCGCAAAAGCGACACGACATGATATCGCGTGTCAGGTGCGAACCAATGAGGAACGGACGCGTGGAGGAAACGATTGAGTAAACCGAGCGTGACAGCTCATGCGCAGATAAAACTCTTGGAGTTCTTGATTTAATAAAGCAAAAACCTCAGCTCAAGGAACGATCTCTCTTCAGGAACTCAAAGAACTTGGTTCTTAGTCATTGATAAAGATGGATAGTTGAGTCCTGGGTACTTGAAATCGACGTGTCATGATCTCAATCGAAGGAAAGAACGAAGTTTTAAGTCAACATAATATATGAATAAGCGACGTAGGTTCCATCACCTCAGGTTGCCGAGGTAATAGAATCTAGGGGGCAATTGTGGGGGCATATTTTGTGAATGATAGCACGTGGCCAACCGAGGTGCCACGTGGCCTGGTCCTGATGCCAAGGTGATCTCAGCAAGGCTGAGGTTATCTGTGGAGATACCGAAATCTGAGATAAGCAGATAAGGGACAAGAGTCCTAGAATAAGGGAGGATCTCAGTCTGGATAAAGATAAAGCTCTTAGGGAGTTTATCCCTATCTAGCTGAGAGTCCAGGATGAGCATTGAGCCTCAGTCCACTAAAGTGAGGCTTCTACAGGGATCAGGTCAGTGCTGGCTATAAAAGCAAGGCATTCCCGTGGGTATGAGGTATGTGTGATAGGCTGGGAACAGTAAGTTCTTTCTTCTGAGCTAAGCACAATTTGCTATCTTTGAGAGATATTTGATTATTGACTTAAGCGTCGGAGTGTCCCCAGGTGGACAAACCACCGCCGGATTCCAATCTTTCTGTGATAGGTTTTTCGGGCTCAATATATTCTGTCAATGCTCTCCAGATGAGTTCCCCCTCTTGGTTGTGTGGTCAAAAATCAACACCCACAAAAAGTAATTATTTAAAATTAAGAAAATCAAGTAAATTAGAATGAAGGTTTGGAACTTCTAGAAGGCTTCTCACTAAAAAGTTCATTTTCCTTATATATATGGATTATTAATTTTATTAAAAATATAAGAGGTAAAATATAATTAATTATCAAAAAATAATAATATTTAAATATTGAATGAGATATGAACATGTATGTCTTTAATAAAACTAGTTGGCAACCCCACGCGCTCCGTGCGTGGAGCCGTGTTATACTTTCAATATAAATATTTTTAAAATTGTGTTTGGTTTATGAATTTGAGAAGCGAAATGCGGTTATGTATGGTTGACATGAATGTTGTATGTGTGTGCTAGCTTCACGCACTCCGTTCGTGGGGTCGTGCTATAGTTTCAATATAAACATTTTTAAAATTGTGTTTGGTTTATGAATTTGAGAAGCGAAATGCGGTTATGTATGGTTGACATGAATGTTGTATGTGTGTGCTAGCTTCATTTGCTGTCAAGAGAATCTACAAATATTATTGATAGATTTAGTAATACTACTTTTCAAGCCAAATGAAGATCATTCTCACGAATGAAAATTTAATTTAGTTCCATAAATTGATATTAGAATCAAAACAAATCTAATCCATTTACCCAAAGAAAACTTACACCCCATTGAAGACAGGGAGCAGATTTATTTTATCATCCTTAATTTGATTCTACAATTTAATCCACAATACCCACTCAGCAATTACACAGTTTCATGATTTAAACAATTGTGGTTGACATGTATGTTGTACAATGTGTTAATTTGCTCTTGGAACTTGTTACTTGTAATCAGATTTGGTTTTGGGTTGTTTTGTTTGTTTTCTTTATAAATAACTAATTATCTTCTTTCTTTTAATATCTTCAGAAATTTGTATAGGGTTTTTAATTGCATCTTCTTGATCAGTTGGGTTTCAAATAATTTTATTCCTATGTTGGTAGTTTTAAGGTGAATTGAACTGTCATAAACAGGGGAATCAAATTTGATTGATTGGAAGACTGATTTTTTATTTTCTAGTGAAAAAGTATTTAGATCTTATGTTATTGAGTACTCTTCGAGTCTCCAAATCTCAAACATACAGATTTTTTGTATTCATTCTTATTCAGTTTTAGAAAATTTTTTAGATTCATAGGCCTAAAAAGTGCGAAGATCGAACAACAACAATGAAAGAAGATTTTCTGAATTCATTGCTCTGTTTCAATTTCAATTCCCTCATGTTACAGAGTACATCCAGAGAATTTCTTTTTTATTTTAGTTTTGCAATGGCTTGTGATTTGTCCTTTTTTTATATATATAAAAAAATTGTTTTTGCTTTGTTCTTCGTTATTGTTACGATTATTTCAAAGCTTTTGTCGATGTTCTGCTCGAATTAAAGAGGCTCTTGCGTTATTGTCTTCATATAAAGCTCGATTTGTGAATTAACAAACATGTTTGGTTTTATCAAGACCATGCCTTTAGCTGCCTTGTTTTTCCCTTTCCAAATCATGATTTTAGTTTCTATCAGAATCTTTGATTCTCAAATTTCTTTCTTTGTTGGGTGTCGGAGTTTTCACTCGAGAAAACATCATTTTTTGTGTCTAAACACTTCGCAGCTTTGCCTTAATCCAAAAGCTCTTTTTTAAGTCTTCATATAACCCTGAAAGCACCTGAACCATCCTCTTTAATTTATGTCTTGCTGTTGCTTTTTTCTTTCACCCAAATTCAAGACTCTAATAGAGTATATTGGATTTCTGAGATTTCAATGAATCAATTGTGATGGATGAGTGTACAAAGTTTCATCATTGAATGCTCAAGGATCGCTCAAGGATCTTGGACCACTCTTTTGAATCTAAATAGGCGATTGGAATATCAGATTTTATCTTCTTCTTTTTTTCCCAAAAATTTATGGAGTATGTATGTAGTCCAATAATTAAGTACCCATGTTAGGAGTTGATGAAGGATTCAAATTTCACACTTGAATTGTATTTTGGGCTTCACTCAAGCGATAAAGACTTCTTTCTTTTTTCTTCTTCTTATGTATTTGTTTTTAATTTAATGTGCATAACTAAAATGATACATGGAAATTCATGCATCTTGTTACGTTTGATTTCTGTCAGTTTATGATTTACATGATTTAGCATGAAATAAAGAATTGTTAAGCTATTCTTTAATTAGGATTTTCTAGTCTGTATGAATAGGTGGTTGAATTTTCCCCCCTCTATTTCTTTAAACCTTTTATGAGAATTCTCATGGTGTATGATTATGTAGTAGTCAAAGTATTATATAACTATTTACTTTGTGTCTTCTAATAATTTGTTCTCAATCTTCTTGTCCTCATAGTTGTTATCAAACCAAGCATCAGTAAAATACCAGAAGGAACACTCATAGCACAAGAGGAGGAACTTTTCCTATTGAATTATTTCCTTGCCAAATACCTAGACAGATTCCTTAGCTTTATTATTGTTGCTCTACGACACAAAATTTCCTTTTAAAAGCTTCAGATGTTTTTGTTTTTTGGTCTTGGAAGCTTCAATGACTTGGGGTTTTTTGATTTTCATTTTCTTTATTTATTTGTTTTATATTTTCAAGTAATATATCATACATTTCTATTGCTTGGATTTGAATTTTAAATTTAGCTTGGCAAAGTCTTTGTTTATTGAGACATATTGACAAACACATAGTGCGCATCTATTTAACATATGGGCAGGGGTGAAAACAATGTGGGTAAATATTGTGCAACACACTTGTAAATAGTAGGCATCAAATTACATATGTAATTACCAGGATTTGCAACGGCAAGAGCAATGCTTTGGATGCCCAATTTTGACAGTATCACGGCAGCAATAGCACCAACAGTGATGGGAAGAACAGGATAACAACTCCATCCACAAGATATGTATATATACATATGTATATCTTGTGAGAAACAAAATCCCCTGTTGTTCGAAGGGGTAACATTTGTTTTCTTCTTCATTGCCAGCGTGGCTAATCTGAATTCCACTTGGGTAACCTAAAATTTGGCAGGGTGGAGCTTTGGGCAATAGGCCAATAGCAGACCACCATTTTGGGAAATTTCTACGAGGAGCTTTGGAATTTGTTTGTTTCTACTGCCGTGTGTGTGGCTAAGCTAAAGGCCACGTAGCCAACCCAAATCTGCTTTGCAAACCAAAGAAGTCACTAACTTGCACCAAGAAACCCCAGCGTTATACCATATGTTACACCACTCTTACCTTCTTTTTGTATATACTAGTTGAACCCCATGCACTCCACGCGAGGGGTCGTGCTATTGTGGGCAAAATGTATATAATTTTTAAAAAATTTAAATCAATTCAGAAATAGATCTTTCATTTTTATATGATAAATTTGATTAATTGAATAAATTATAATTGTCGAGTTGATTTAATTTTTTTTTAATAATATATACAAAATGCTCTACAAAATAAAAATAAAAAATTTATTATTAATGTGGATGAAATAGTTAGGAAAGATTTGTAGCAAAAGTTATGCTAATGTTAAAACTCTATTGAACATGAAGAATGCCTAGTAACATAGGAACAACTAATGTTATACATTGGAGGAACAACATTATATATATCTATATTTATTTATTTTTTTTGAGAAGTTAAATACATCATCATAATTATATAGCATGTTAGTAAAAATATCCTTATCTTTCTCGATATACAATATTTTTTATTTGGTGCAACAAAGTTTCATCGTCATATTTGCAGTTGTCATATATTTCTTCTCAAGTTGAATATGTAGTTATTACTGATGAAAGTTTAAGGGTTGGGTCATGCACAAGGGGCTTGGACACCACCCAGTGTAGTTAGTCACATTCTCATATAAATCTGCACTTATTACTTATAAATAACTATAACATGCCATCATCAGATTGGTTATTAATTTAGCTAAATAAGATTTGCAAATTCAATAATTTTTGGAAACAAAACTATACAACCAACTGAAGTCCAATTCAAACAAAGCTTAGATTAGTTTTACTTCCAGCAGTAGGGAAGCTCAGATTAGTTTTACATCGAACAAATGAGAAACAACATTTGATAGTTTCATACCTGAGAAGCTTTACCTATCTTGTTATGGAATACCATAAAGTTCACACAAATTTTCATGTAAATCTAAATTCTGAGATGGCATGTTTACATGACTGTTTAGATTTCTAGAGCTTGTTAATACAATGGCTATTTGATGTCTACACCATAATGTGGTGGTTGAACGAACCTATATTTGAACTTGTCTTTTAAGCCAATCTTTTTTAATTAATTTTCAAACTACTATATATTATTTTTTTTTTGTTCTTCATTGCTCTTAAATGAGGTGTCATATGTACCATATGCAAGTTATGATAAAAAATCTTAACTATTTTTTTTCAAAATCATTAAAAAGTTCATTACAAATAAGCAAAATTATATCAAATTGGACAATTATAATTCAACAATACATAGTTCGAAACTCATATGATAAAAAGTTTCAACTATTTTTTTCAAAATCACTAAGAAATTAATCATAAATAAAAGAAATTATATAAAATTAGACAATTATAAGTCAACAATACAAACTCGAAACTCAACAACTTACTAAGTCTAACAATTACTATAAGAAATTGCCGAAACCCATACTAGGAAAAAATTACTAATTGTCTAAAAATTAACTCAATTTTATAGGCCTAAAAACACAACTTAAACCAAATTGCAGAGAGGAACCTTTTATTTGTTGTAGTTTTGTCCTCTATTGTTAGGCAATTCTTAGTTAATGATAGGCAACATAACAAGCAACCATCTTCTACAAAGTGTGCCTCTATGTAGAAAACAAAAAGCTTTGGCCTATGTGCTTTGTCAATGTTGCATCATCTTCTGTAACTGCAGATAAGATAACAAAATATCATCAGTGAATAAAGTGGGAATTACTTCTAATAGATATCAGTTTGAGAAAAGGAAAATATTGCATCCTATGGTGGTTGAATACACCCAAATATACAATCAGTTAAATAACTAATCAAAATTTCCCACAAACAATAACCAACTCATTCATATTTTCTACATTGAAAAAGGAAAAACCCCTTTTTTAAGGTCTTGGGGGTGGCAGCAGAGGTTGTGGAGGGGCTGGTGTATTTTGACTATAATTGATAATACCTCTGCTTTCAATTTTATATTTATATATTCTCCTTTTTTTCGTTAATGTTATGGCAGTAAAACTGAAGATGCATACCTTGCGGTTATTGCTCTGAAAACACAAGAGGAGCTCATCTCAAAAGAAGCCCACCCGCTCGGTATCCCAATAAAGAGGAGTCCTATTTCTTCCAGCCTCAAAATAGTTGTGGGAAAAGCACCAAAAAATAAAAAATGCAACATATCAGCAAATTACAAATTCAAAATAAATATATAAAAAAAATTCAACAACTAAGTGAGCAAATAAACATAAACAAAGAGAATAAAATTTTGCACATAAGCAGTAACAATTGGCTTAATATAAATTGAGAAATAGTTCTCTATTTGTAGATGCATACACCCATCTATCAATTGAAGATTTGTTACGTATTTGTAGATATAATTTGATTTTTGGACGATGCACACACAGTATGACCTACTACAAAGATGTACGAGCAATTAATAATGTTCTTGTATAATCCTGTTGATCAAGTCTACGCTCTTCCAAACGTCGTCGCTTTACTCCCTGAAAACACAAACATGAGCTAGCCGGCGGATGTGTGCCGGATACCTCTCCGATGCCTAAGTTAGGAAAATAGACAAATAGACAAAAGCTCTGTGTACTCGAGAATCAAAGTTGTGATACCTCTGCATAGGCTCTGCTGTGAGCTTTTATAGTTTTTTCCTGGCACAATCCTAGTAGGACTCTTATTCCTCCATGCAGAGTTCTCCTAGGAATCACACTCCTGAAAGATAATGTTTATCTTTCAACACCCTCCTCACTACTTAAACCAAGTGAGATGGTTTTACCACGGTTGAACAGCTATATAACCGAGCTAACACTAGCCCTTTGTCATACTAAATCTGCTACCTTCATACACAATACCTTGATTGGCCTTTGTTTGCTTATACCTTGGTTCTGTTTAGACCGAGCTATCTGCCGCAATATCCGACCAAGCTAACAAGGCCAGGTCCAATTTGTAAAGCACAAACACCTCGGCCCATAGCTTAGCACGAACTTCACCTGGCCCAAGCTTGTTAGTTTATAGACCGAGCTACAACAGCTCCTACCTCGGTCCATCATGCGGCCCAACTTCCAAAGAAGCCTGTTACTTAGCTCGGCCCAATTTATTTATAAATTACCCTCTCAATTGCCCCTTAATTCCATCTGTGCAACATGATTTGGGATTAATTTTCTCTGACCGAGCTAAAAACATTCAAGCCAACCGATGTCAACCCCTACCAGGCTACCAATTACTCCGGTTCATAAACGTCCTTTCACTCTGCACATCTGAATCATTTTCTATTCGTGTGGACACGTGGCTGGCTCCCATTGGTCAAGTACAACTGTCGCTGCCGCCCTCGTACTCCGAAAATTTGAACAATCCCGCCCTTTTCACATGCTTTATACAAAATAACCCCCATTTTTTAAAAACATTCCTACTGTTCATCTTCTTTCCTTTGCTCTCTGAGAACTTGTGCATTCGAAGCTCCATATTCACGCCTTCATCTCCCTTGGCCACTGCGACTTTACACTCGTAAGTTTTGTTAATACTTCTTTATGCTGTTTCTTTTTCAACTATTTCTTCATTTTTGATATTCAGTCCCCACATACATGTGTTTATATACGCTAGATATCCACCATAGTACTGAGCAAATGCTATAAATCCCAAACCTTAGGCTCGAGCTCAAGAACACAATGTTTGGATTCAAGAAATATGAAGTTTGAATCTAAAATCGTGCTGTAACCGAGCTAAAAACCTGTTTAGGCAACTTTTAGGTTTAAACATCACCGAACTAGGGAATTCCACCCAATGACCGAACTAAAATTTTCACACCTCGCCTTACGTTACAACCGGTCTAAGAACCTTCTTTCACATTTAGCCGAGCTAAAGACTTTTGTTCCATCCGGACTAAAAATGGGTCGCTTTGTTTCATCCAGACTAAAAACGGGTCGCATCCCACGTAGCCGAACTAGGGGTATATTTATTTTGCCTTTATACTTAGCACGATCCCACGATCTGGGCTTAACACTTTTGATCTCCACTTTGCAAACTCTGACTAGGTTAGCCAGGCACTCCTTTGTACGCTCAACCAAGATACTCAACGTCATCTCAACACCGAGCTAGTACTCCGAGCTAATTTATAAATAATTTAAGTCCATAAGGGGAAATATCGAATTTTAGTAAACTCCCCTAGGGCCATCGCCGAATTCTGAAAGGATTACCAATTCCAGATGACGTCCATCTTTCCCTGGCCGAACTAGATACCACGCCCTGGGGAAAAGAAGGTTTCGTTTCCTTTACTGTACTATCCATTGTTGAAACCAGCCTCCGGTTCCCAGTTCAGCCACTCCTATGCGAATTCCTTAGGCAGACTAGAATATGCCTAACTCAACGTAGCACCACTTCTTACATAATAATAAACGGCATCGCCGAGCTAAATCGCCTGCTTGGCCTCAACCTCAATTTAGCCGAGCTATTTCACCAATACTCACTCGGCCAGAATGATGACGGCTGGGTATACTATTTAAAAATAAGACGCCGCCGAGAGAAAATAATAAAAAAACACACCGGATAAAGACTTAAACGATGACAACTTTTTTTGGGTTTCTGGTAACTTCGAGGACCAGGAAGCCCAAATACCAGGATACGGAATAAATTGGAATAAAGGAGTAGCCGGTAAGAATACCTCGGCTTAGCTTGTGCGTTTTTTACCTTTAACTGTTTATAAGTTTTGCACCGTGCTAACCGTTGTCTTTCTTTTTATGCAGACTTGAACCAGCTAAAGTCACAGTACTAATACCCCAATCTAGACGCACTTCGCACCGCGCTCTGATACCATGATAGAGGTTGGGCCGAGCTACTCAATTTTGAACTGACATACACATACAACAGTAAGAGGAAGACCAGGGTGACAGATTTTCTTTTGGAACCTTCACCAGAACCAGATCCAACCCTTCCACAAATCAACCTTATTCCACTGACCGAAGAACAAGAGATGGAAAAGCGCCGAGCTGTGTGAGCCCTAATCATCGAGAAAAATTTAATTCCAGACAACGGGGTTCAGACCGAGACAACTCCAGCCGGTCAAACAGTTGATGCAGTGGTGGCTCTCCCAACAGCCCAAGCCTCGTCATCCCGGTCGAGGAAGCGCGATCGCACTCCCTCAACCGAGCCACAACACCTTGTGGATAAGGACGACACCTTGCTCCCTCATTCTACACGATCAAGCCCAGAGCCCGTGGGTTCTGACCGGGCTAGCCCTTCTGAATGGGCTCCAAAAATAACCTACAAGAACCGAGCCATCATGAACACAGACTTAGTGGTGGCTGACAAAGACCACACACTTGCTTTCAACTTGGCCAAGAGCGTATGTCTGCCACCCGACATGGAACACCACGACCATTTTACCGAGCTCAAGGCCATCCGCTCGGCTACTAAGTCGATGGTGCTGGTAAGTGCTTAACTTCATTTGTTTCTCCATTTCCTTTTTTTCAATAGTTTGCTCGATTTTGGTCCTGATCTCATTTCCCCTCTGTAGGCCATGCAAAAGAACCACGTTGCTCATAAGCGCATACTGGAGCTGCGTAAGACAGCTCGGTTGGCCGTGGCAGACATCAATACTAAAACAGCCGAGCTGAAAGAAGCGAAGGAAAAAATGACCAGGCTCGAATCTGAAGTAGCCCAACTTACTGAACTAGTCAACTTGGCAGAGGTAAAAAAACAGAAGGCTCTGACCAAGCGGAAAGACCGCTATCTGCGTGAGCTGGTTAAGCTCGAGAAAAAGAAAGATGCCGAGATCGCCGAACTAAACAAGAAAATGGAGAATGTGGAAGACAGGGGATACAAGGAAGGTGAGGCCACTTACATACTGCAATGTGAGGCTGCAAAAGGCATATTCTTCAAATACGGATGGAAGACGGCTGTTACGAAGCTCAGTTATGGTGAAGAAACTGAGGTCTTCCAGAACCCTCCTCCCCACTTCATTCCAACCTATATGGCAGATTATGCCAATACAGTTCAACAAAAATTTCTTCAATAAGGGGAGGAGGACGAGGACCCTGCTCCTAAAAACAACACCCAGCTCGGCCGCTAGTCTATCTCTCCCACTCCAGTGGAATCCATCCCACCTTCGCCTGTTGTGACTAACGTGGTGCCTTCGACCGCGCTCAACCAAGGTGCGCTTGCCACAACCGAGCTACCTTTGGGTGAAGCCCAGGTTGATTTGGACGCCGATTTGGAAGATCTTTTCTCCTGATTATTCTTTTTCTCTTTTTTCTGTTAAAAAAGTTTGTAACCAGGCCATAGCCCGCCTTTTGTAATGCACTTTGGAATGAAATCCTCAATTTCTTCTTCTTTTTGTTCGGTTATGCTTTGTCTTGTAATTTGTCTTCTTTTCGTGGCCGAGATAACCACCTCGCACTAGGAGCTTTGTAAAATTTTTGCTGTGTTGGTTATACCTGCCAACTTTCTCCAGCCGAGGTCCTTATCTCGGCTGACAAGTACTCAAAGTTGGTTATTCCAGCCAACCACTCTTCAGCCTAGATCCTTATCTCGGCTGAAGAATACTCAAAGTTGGTTATTACAGCCAACCACTCTTCAGCCTAGATCCTTATCTCGGCTGAAGAGTACTCAAAGTTGGTTATTCCTGCCAACCACTCTTCAACCTAGATCTTTATCTTAGCTGAAAAGTATTCAAAGTTGGTTATTCCAGCCAACCACTCTTCAGCCTAGATCCTTATCTCGGCTGAAGAGTACTCAAAGCTGGTTATTTCAGCCAACCACTCTTCAGCCTAGATCCTTATCTCAGTTGAAGAGTACTCAAAGTTGTTTATTCCAGCCAACCTGTCTTCAGCCTAGATCCTTATCCTAGCTGAAAAGTATTCAAAATTGGTTATTTCAGCCAACCACTCTTCAGCCTAAATCCTTATCCCGGCTGAAGAGCACTTAAAGTTGGTTATTCCTACCAACCTCTCTTTTGTTGCCCCTAGCTAATGCTATCTAAGAACAACTTTACAATGGAAAGAGAAACTACTTGTTTTACAGTGGGAAGGTTTATGCTGAAAGAGAAACTACTTGTTTTATTTAGAGAAAGAAGAAAAAATTACAAGTATTTAAAGGAAAGCTAAAAATAAAATAGTTTGAGATTGGCAGTGTTCCATGGCCTGTGCACAGCGTTTCTGTCTCCATCTTCCAGGTGATATGCCCATTTTCCTACTAAACCAACCACTTTGTATGGTCCTTCCCAATTAGGCCCTAACTTGCCATCTCCGGGTACCAGAGTGTTTCCCATTACTTTGCGCAGCACCCAATCTCCAATCTTGAATTGCCTCGGATGTACAGTCTTGTTATATTTTCTGGATAACTCTTGCTGGTATGAGGCAATGTGAACCAGTGCTCTTTCTCTTCTCTCTTCTGCTAGGTCAAGTTCCAAGGTTATGGCTTCTCCATTCAAGTCTGGGTCAAAATTTTCACTTCTAATGGTGAGGAGGCCTACTTCCAGTGGGATTACTGCTTCCATGCCATAGGCCAAAGAAAAAGGCGTTTCACCAATTGATTGCCGAGGTGTGGTACGGTAAGCCCATAGAACATAAGGAAGCTCCTCAGCCCACTTCCTTTTACTCTTTCCAACCTTTTCTTCAAACCATCCAAGACAACTTTGTTTGATGCTTCTGCCTGGCCATTTGCTTGAGGGTATGCTGGTGTAGAGTTGTAGAATTCTATCTTGTATTCATCGCAGAAGCCCCTAAAGATCTTGCCGTCAAACTGTGTGCCATTATCGGATATCAGAGCCTTCGGTATGCCGTATCGGGTTATGATATTCTGCCATACGAATTTCTTAACATCTTTCTCCTTTATTGATTCGAGTGCTTCAGCCTCTACCCACTTCATGAAGTAATCTATTGCGGCGAGAAAGAACTTTCTGTTGCCGGGTGCTATTGGGAGTAGTCCTACTATGTCCAAGCCCCACATCGCAAAGGGCCATGGGCTAGTTAATGGTAAAAGCTCTCTGGCTGGTTGATGTGTTTGGTGTGCGAACTTCTGACATTTCTCACACTTCTTGGCATACTTCTTTGAATCTGCTTGCATGTAAGGCCACTAATATCCTTTTGAAATTGCTCTGTAGGCCAATGATCTTCCCCCTTGGTGGCTTCCACATACGCCTTCGTGTATCTCAAACAAGAATGCCTCGACCTTGCTAGGATGGACACATTTCAAGAAAGGACCTGTGAAGGATTTTTTGTATAACGCCAATGTTGGAGAGAGCCAAAATCGCTGCGAATTTGCTCTGATCTTGTTGGCCTCTTTCTTTTCTTCAAGTAAGATGCCGTCTTTTAAGAATACAATAATGGGATCCATCCATAAAGGGTTTAGTTTGGCACAACATACCTCAGCTACTTCGGGTTCTTCAATGCTTGGTCTTGGTAGGAAATCGATCAGTAATGGATGTGAGATGGATGTATCTGCCATCGAAGCCAAGCCTGCTAGTTCGTCTGCTCTACTGTTTTCTTCTCGGCCGATCTGCTCTATTCGCACTACGCCAAATTTCATGATTTCTTTTCTGACTAACTCTTGGTACTTAACCATCCTCTCATCTTTTGCCTCGTAGCCGCCTGAAATCTGGTTTACTACCAGCTGGGAGTCACTGTAAACCATTAGCTCGGTGGCCTTCATGAAGAGTGTTGATTTTAGGCCTGCTAAAAGTGCTTCATACTCAACTTCATTTTTTGATGCTGGGAAGCCAAGGTTGACTGCTTGTTCCACTATTAGGCCATCTGGTGAGATGAGGACTATGCCAAGTCCTGCACCATGCCTGTTGGATGTTCCATCCACAAAGAGCTTCCACATCCCTCCAACGAATAGCATCCAGCAAGTGGAGGGGTTGGATGATGTCTTGGGGTCATGCGTGTTGCTGATGTTTTCTTCCAAGTCCATGCCTGCTGTTGGGGTTTGCTCTTCACTATTTGACTGCCCCAAGTTTTTACTTGTTGATGAGTCCTTATTGGGAATAGCCTGGTTTATTCCTTCCTTCTGATCCTCAAGCCTGTGTGGTTTACAATGTGGCTGGGTATCCTGTATTAGGGGTTGCGCATTTCCTGCGGCACTTTTCGTCCCCATTTCGGTTGTACCAGTCAAGTCAACTGGGCAGATGTGATAACTTCCTGGTGTGAACTCTGCCACAAAGTCTGCCAAAGCTTGGGCTTTTATTGCGGTTCTGGGTTGAAACTTGATATCAAACTGTCCCAATTCCACCGCCCACTTCAAGATTCGCCCAAAAAAGTCTGCTCTCTCAAACAAGGTTTTTAAGGAAAAAGCTGTTAGGACGATTATGGTGTGGGCGTAGAAGTAATGCGATAGCTTCCTTGAGGCTATCATCAAGGCTAAGGCCAGTTTTTCCAATGGTAGGTACCTGATTTCTGCGCCCAACAAGGTTTTGCTAACATAAAAGATGGGCAGGTGTTAGATTCCTTTCACTCTGACTAACACTGCGCTGACTACGTGCTGTGAAATTGCTAGGTATAAAAAGAGCTCTTCTCCAGGTACTGGAGTTACTAGCAACGGTGGAGAAAACATGTACTCTTTCAAGCTTTCTAGGGCGCGATCGCATTCTTTATCCCACTCAAATTTGGCCTTCAATGCTTGGAAGAATAGTCAACATCTGTCTGATGACCGACTTATGAACCGATTGAGTGCGGCAGCTAGGCCAGTGAGATGTTGTACCTCTTTTACTGTGTTGGGCCTCTCTAGATCCTGGATTGCTTTGATCTGAGAAGGGTCTGCTTCTATACCTCGGTTGGTCACCAGAAAGCCTAGGAATTTGCCTGATCCAACGCCGAATGCACACTTAGATGCATTTAGGCACAACTTGTTCTTCTTCAGAATCTGGAACATTTCACCTAGGTCCCTAAGATGGTCCTTCTCATCCTTGCTTTTGACCACCATGTCATCTATGTAAGCCTCCATCGTTTTCCCTAACAATGGTTCAAACATTTTGGTGACCATCCGCTAGAATATAGCCCCTGCGTTTTTTAGGCTAAAGGACATGACCTTATAACAATACAATCCTTTTGGTGTTGTAAATGACGAGACCTCCTGGTTTGGTTCATACATAGCAATCTGATGGTAACCTCTGTACGCATCAAGAAAGCTAAGTCGGTTATGTCCTGCCGTCAGGTCTACTAGTTGGTCTATCCGTGGTAGGGGAAAACTATCTTTTGGGCATGCCTTGTTAACTGTTTTGTAGTCGATGCAGACACGCCATTTTTCGTTTTTCTTTGGCACTACTACGGTATTGGAGATCCACTTGTGATAGTGCACTTCTCTGATAGCTCCTGCCTCCAGCAAGTTTTCCACTTTTTCTATCACTATCTCGGCATGGTGGAGTGTTGATCTGCAAGTGTGCTGTATAATTGGTCTGGCAGTTGGGTGGACGTTCAGTTGGTGACAGATGAAGTTTGGATCAATGCCAGGCATGTCATACAGCGTCCAAGCAAACACTTCGATGTTAGAAGTTAATAATTCCATGACCTCTATTCTCTCAATGCTGAACAAAGACGAGCAGAGCAGAGCAAAAAGAACTTTTCTGGGTTCTTTTCATCTATCCTTACCTATACCAAGTCTTCCACTGCCTTTTATTCAGCTGCCTTGCCAACATCCGCAAACAGTTCATTGCTCTCAGGCTCTTCTGTACGTACCTTTTTGCATTGCGGCTGCCATTTACTGTGACGAAGCACTGTTTTGACATAATTCAGTCTCCAAAGACCTCTTCAATTACTCCGACTTTGTTAGGGAACCGCAATACTTGATGGTAGGTTGATGCTACCGATCACATGGCGTGCAACCATGTCCTCCCCAAGATTATGTTGTAAGTATAAGGGACTTTCAATACCCAGAACTCCATCTATTTCGTCATGGTTCCTACCTTGGTTGGGATGATTATTTTGCCCACTGGCCACTCTGGCATTGAGTTGAATCCGATTAGGGGAGATGTTGCAGGTGCCAAGTCTTTGTCCTCCAGTTTCAATTGTTTGGAGGTTTCGTAATGCATTATCTCACATGAGCTTCCTTGGTCAATCAAAATCCGCTTGATGTCGAAATTCTTGACGCGTAGAGTGACAACCAGTGTATCATTGTGAGGGCAATATATCCTTGTTAAATCTTTGTCTGAAAAAGATATGACATTTGTGACTTTTGTTCTCCCCTTTTTTATGGCAGGTTGTGCACTTAATACCTCCCTTAAGTGCTTAGCCTTTTTGATCATCCCCCTGAGCTCATAGACCCACTCAGGTTCAAATATCCCATGTATTACGTTAATTACGCCTTGAGGTGGAACGTTAACAGGCATCTCGTTTGGGCCGTTGAGGTCCTGGGGGGCTGGCTGTGCTCCCCCTTCAATATACTGGTCTAGATGACCAGCAACTACTAATTCTTCCAAATGTTGCCTCAGGGGTGTGCAATTTTCAGTTAGGTGCCCTTCTCATCATGGAAGGTGCAGCAGGACCTCTTGTCGTAGCCCCTTTGTGCTATTCCCAACTTGGCTGGCTGCCGAATGAAGGGTTCATTCTTTATCTCGCTGAGAATTCAGTAGATGGGTTTATTGAACACGGTGGTGATGGCAATGCGAACTCTTAACCTCTTTTTTTCTGGGTCCTCCCTGTTGGATCGCCTATCTCGCCCTACCGTGTTGACTTTCGCTGTAGTCTTTTTGTCTGGCATTACTGTTGAGCCAGATTTTGTTTTAGCCCGGGCGCTATCTTCCTCTACGCGGATATGTTGGTGCACCCTCTCCATTAAGGCCTTCATCGTAAGGGGTGGCGTCATAGTGATTGAGTCTTTCAACTTGTTTCCGACTGGTAGACCCCTTTTGTATTACGCGATGGTGAGGTTTGTGGGCCAATCTCCTATCTGGTTGAAAGTCTCCCAATATCGACCGTTGTAGGATCTCAATGTCTCCTTGTCGCCCATGTCAATGGAGAGTAGCTAATCGATCTCCACTGGTGTCTTGGTGTTCGCTCTGAACCTAGTCACGAACACCTCTGCCAATTGTGCCCAGGAGGCGATGCTGCCTTCTGGTAGCCTTTCGAACCAGGTTAGACCTTGGTCGCCAAGGCTGGATGGAAATAGGATGCACATTAAAGCCTTGTTTCGCCGGTATACTGCCATAACATGGCAGAAGTGGCTCAGGTGCATGTAGGGGTCGGACTTCCCCTCATAAGTGGTGAATTTGGCTGGTGAAAGCCTGAGGGTAGTAGTGCGTTCTCAATTGCCGGAACGAACGGTGAGCTTTGTAACCTTGCTAATACTCTTTCTGCTGATTCGTAAGCAAGGCGTGGCATTGGCATTCCTACCTCGACGCTACCATGCGTCCGAGGGACTAACCGCTGAAGGGCTGAAACTCTACGCGGGTCGCGAGCCTTGGTGTCCTCCTTCCATCGGGCCCTTTCTTCAAGCACAGTTCGCAAGTCAGATGATCTAGGCAACTCCGTGTGCCTAGATGACGTCTGGTGCGTGTGCGAGGGCCGATAGGTGCTTCCCTCAGTACACGACCTCTCAGTTTTCGTTCTCTCAGACTTAGAGTAACGAGTCCTGGAAGTCCGCGATTAAGTGTCGCCTGTTCTAAGACTCCTATTTTCTGTTGCGATGGTGTGGTATGCCTACCACGATCTTCCGAGTGGCGAGGGGGCGTGTTGCCTCTGCGCCCCTCTCCTGTTGCCACTCATTTCCCTTTTATCTGGCGCTTCATTGTCTCTATGTCTGCCGCCATCTTCCTAATTAGCTCGTCCTGCTCCCTCACACGATACTCCAGAACTTAAGGATCCAACCTCTGCCTCTGTCTTTCAGGACTTTGGGAGCGACGGGGGCTACCGCCCCGTCTCCCCCTTGCATCCCTCCGGGGGTTCCGTCGCTAGGGTTCTAAATCCGCCATGAGAGGGATAGAAGGCAAACCTTCGCGCCTCCCATCTCCCTCCGGGGTTTGCCCATCAATAGTTGATTGCGGCAAGTCCTCATTGTGCACCATTGCTTCCAACTAGAAAGGAAAGCTTGATCAAGAGGTTTTGTTCTTTGTGAAATTCCCACAAACGGCGCCAATTGTACGAGCAATTAATAATGTTCTCGTATAATCCTGTTGATCAAGTCTGTGCTCCTCCAAACGTCGTCGCTTTACTTCCTGAAAACACAAACGTGAGCTAGCCGGCGGGTGTGTACCAGATACCTCTCCGATGCCTAAGTCAGCAAAATAGACAAATAGACAAAAGCTCTGTGTACTCGAGAATCAAAGTTGTGATACCTCTGCATAGGTTCTGCTGTGAGCTTTTATAGTTTTTGCCTAGCACAATCCTAGTAGGACTCTTATTCCTCCATGCAGAGTTCTCCTAGGAATCACACTCCTGAAAGATAATGCTTATCTTTCAACACCCTCCTCACTGCTTAAACCAAGTGAGATGGTTTTACCACGGTTGAATAGTTATATAATCGAGTTAACACTAGCCCTTTGTCATACTAAATCCGCTGCCTTCATACGCAATACCTTGCTCGGCCCTTGTTTGCTTATACCTTGGTTCTGTTTAGATAGAGCTATCTGCCGCAATATCCGACCGAGCTAACAAGGCCAGGTCCAATTTGTAAAGCACAAACACCTCGGCCCATAGCTCAGCACGAACTTCACCTAGCCCAAGCTCGTTAGTTTATAGACCGAGCTACAGCAGCTCCTACCTCGGTTCGTCGTGCGGCCCAACTTCCAAAGAAGCTTATTGCTTAGCTCGGCCCAATTTATTTATAAATTACCCTCTCAAAAGATAAACAACCATGTATTTATAAGTTTTTTAATAGTTGGGTGAAGGTTATCTGCTGCTACTTTTGGTTGCAAGTAGTTACAATAATGTCTCTTTATTAATGGTTAAGACATCAACAAATTTTCTGGTGCATATTAGCAAACAGGTGGTGTCCATCATTTAGATATAAATTCAATCAAAGTAAAAGAAGGACATGGAGACCGTATGGCGGCACATCTCGAAAGACAAACATGGAAGCAACTGTCTACATAAAAGATTGTCCGGCAATCTCGAGTGGGTATATATTATTGTGTGAACTGACTGGTTGCATTGCCTGTCGAAAACAGGAGGAGCTCTTGCACAGGCAGATGGAACACCCCCAAAGAAGGACCGTCGTTTGTAGAAATTGCGGCAGATCAAACCTCCGTTCATCTTGGTATTTTAACGTCGATGTTTTCAAAGTCATCACCGAAACAGAGACCTTCAAGATGGTGGCCTCCAATTGGTTGGTCAATCGGTTGTAGATGTCGTGGCTATTGTCATTGTTAAGGAAGGATCAAGATAGGCATAGCTGACAAGAAAGGGTGAGCTGTAATTATGATTTGAATAGAATGGAGAGGTTGGTAAAAGGACTGTTAGACTGAAGTATTAGAACAGCTTCTATGCTTAATAACCAAGCATCAACGTTTTACCACTGTTCTATGTAAAACAAGCAGTCGTGTTACACCAAACAAGAAACAGTGTTACACCACTCTTACATTCTTTTTATATATGTTATAGAAATAACATACACCGTTGAAATGCATCCTTTACAAACTCAAGAGAAAGATATATCCCATAAGGAGCTGAGTTAGAGCACTAAAGCAGCACAACGCGAACAATTATTTTGGCCTTCTCTTAACAACAAATTAATGAAATATTCACAAAATGATTCAAGTTTAAGTGACTTCAATCTGTTGACGACCCAATATAAAATCCAGTGTTTTCCAGGTTTCAAATGTTCTAATAGAATTAGAATGAATGCCATAAACTCAAAACCCTGGCTATGCACACTCATGAAGGATTCATTAGATAAGCACTATTTCATGATAGATGTTCAATCAAGCTCTGTTGAGAAGGTGACTGCATAGATATGCAGAGGAAGGACAGTTGTGCGAAAGTGTAATTGATTGCAAACCTCCCAATCCTGAACCTACCAACGTAACCTAATATCAAACCACTACGCCTCCAATGCATTCAAAGCAAGATGCGACAGTAGCCTCCCGATACACAATAATGCTAAAAGTCAAAGGGAAGCAATCCTCCAACAAGACCTCCCTACACAATCTATCCCTCCAAAAACACACCCTCTTCCCTGAACCCACCCGAAAACCCACCCTCCTCAACAATTCCCCCCGACCCAATCAAATCCCCTTCCACAAACCTCGACCATGATATCCACACCCACATCACTGTTCAGAAGCACAGATGTCAAAAACCATGGATAGCCCCTCAACCCCAGCAGAAGATCATACTGTACTACAAAAACTGCTTGTTTTCAACCTAATAAACAGGGAGAAAACCTAGGAAAGATGGGTGTGGGTAAAGGCACATTACAGGTATGATAATAAAGCAAAACCTGAAAAAAATAAGGATACAGATACAGTCCAGTACGTCCATAAAAAATATTTTTATAATATGTAGTAGTATATAACATGCTAGCCTTGAATGATGGTAACAAGAAAAATGAGATTTGAAAACTTCACCCAGTAACAATTTATGCAGTGTGGAAATTTTACCATTACTGGACCCAAAGTAGGGCTCCGTGAACCATCCAACCCCTAAAACCATTTCTTAAGCCACATATCTGATCCACTTCATAATTGTGCGTTAATTCATTTTTGCCACATCTCTCAGCAAAAGAAAATCAGTTCTGGAAGAAGAAAATAATATTTTCAACTTATTGCAACATAAAAAGACCTTGTTTAGCTGACAATAGAAATATGTAAATTACAGTATCACCAAGGAGAAGCATTTTTGACGAAACTTATTTTTTCCTCACCTAAAAATAAGTATTTGTTGACGAAAATAAATTTCGTCACCTATTATTTTTATTTTTCTATTATATGTGACAAAATTTTGTAATTCGTCACGAATTATTCTTATTTAGTGACGAAATTTATTTTCTTCACTACTTTTCGTCACCATAGGTTACTTTTGTTGTAGTGTAAATCATGGGTAGGATAATTCTTTTCGTGTGGCTTCAACTGACGAGATACATATGCTATGACCTTACCTTTTTGCATTAATACACAACCCAAACCCTTATGCAAAGCATCACTATAAACTTGAAACTCTTCATTACCTGATGGCAGTACAAGAATTGGTGCTGTGACTAACCTCGTCTTTAACTCTTGGAAAGCTGCTTCCTTATCCTCAGTCCATTTGTAAGCCGCTCCCTTCTTAGTCAGTTGTGTCAATGGAATTGTAATCCTTGAGAAATCCTTCACGAACTTTTTGTAATAACCTGCCAATCCTAGAAAACTACGAACCTCAGACACATTAGTCGGCCTCGGCCAATTCACAACAGCTTCAATTTTACTTGGATCGACCGAAATACCATCGTTATCAATTACATGGACCAGAAATAAGATAGTGGAAAGCCAAAACTCACACTTGTTAAACTTAGCATACAGTTTCTGATCCCTCAACTTCCGTAAGGTAAGTCTCAAAGGATCCTCGTGTTCAGTGTGTTCAGCTTTACTTTTAGAGTAGATCAATATATCATCGATGAAGACAACCACAAACTCATCTAGATATGGCTTAAAGACTCTGTTCATCAAATCCATAAATGCCGCAGGGGCATTGGTCACTCCAAAAGGCATTACTAAAAACTCGTAGTGGCCATACCTCGTCCGAAAAGCGGTCTTCTCAACATCCTCGGCTTTAACCTTAAGCTGATGATAACCCAACCTAAGGTCAATTTTGGAAAAGACTCGTGCTACTTGCAATTGATCAAACAAATCATCTATCCCCGGTAACGGGTACTTATTCTTAATAGTTACCTTATTCAGTTCCTGGTAATCAATACAAAGACGAAGTGTACCATCCTTCTTCTTAACAAACAAGACGAGTGCTCCCCAAGGTGAAGTGCTCGGCCTAATAAAACCCTTATCTAGCAACTCTTGTAGTTGGAGTTTCAATTCCTTAAGCTCGGCGGGGGCCATCCTATAGGGTGTTTTAGAGATGGGCTGGGTTCCCGGTATAACGTCAACAGTAAATTCTACCTTTTTATCGACTAAGTGACCAGGCAAATCATTTGGAAAGACGTCGGGGGATTCATTAACAACTGGGACGTCGGCTACCTCAACACTTTCATTCAGATTACTTAGTACACTACACAAATAACCTTGACACCCTTTTGGGATCAACCTATAGGCTTTCATGGATGAGATTAAGTAAGGTGGGGATACTACTCCCTTACCTTGAAACGTGACCTCGGCTAGGTTCGGGGGTTTTGACGTGACACTTTTAGAAACACAATTTATGGATGCGTGATTTGCCACTAACCAATCCATCCCCAATATAACATCAAAATGAGTTATGTCCAATGGCATTAAATCAGCTAACAATTCAACATTCCCAATCACAACAACACATGCTCGATAGATGGATGCAACATTCATAGATCTCCCAGATAGAGTAGATACAGATAACACATAATCAAGGGGTTCTAGTTTCCTATTAATCTTCTCGGCAAACTTAGCAGAAACGAATGAATGCGTAGAACCCGAATCAATCAATATATATGCATTCTGAGAGCAAATTGGGAGTATACCTGACACCACTGTCTCAGTATTCTGAGTGTCTCCTGGTACTAGTGCAAAAACACTGCCTTGCCTCATCTGTCCTTTCCCAACGTTACCTTTCTGTACAGAACCTGAGGTATTCTCATCCTTCTTACTATCGTCAGCCTTTGTTTTAGGACAGTCCCTCACATAATGACCTATTTCACCACACTCATAACAAGCTCCAGACGCCCGACGACAGACCCCGAAATGTGGCTTCCCACAACTAGAACATGTCGGCTTAGTACCACTTTCCTGCCTTGGGTTGCTCGAACTGCCAACATTCGCTTTCTTCTTGGTACCAAATTGTGCTCGGCGATTGTCATAATTCTATCTCTTCCTCTGGCTCTCTTTTGGACTCTAGTATCTGTTCAAGTTAGCTTCTGCCAGAATGGCTTTGTCCAATACTCTGGCGTAAGTCGGCATGTTGAGCATGTTAACTCGGTCTTGTATCAGTCCACGCAGCCCACTTTCAAACTTCCTAGCCTTCATATATTCATCGTTGACCATGTGGGGTGCATACCTCGCCAACTCGGTAAAGGCACGGTCGTATTCAGCCACTGTTCTACTGTCTTGCGTCAAAGTCTGAAATTCGGTAGTCTTGCGATCTCGAACACTTAGGGGAAAATGTTTGGTGTAAAACAACTCCAAAAATCGGGTCCAGGTCAAGTCTGGATTGCCTTCTCGAACCATCATCCACCATCTGCGAGCGTCGTCATCTAGGGTAAAGGCTGCTAATGTCAACTTTTGGGTATCGGTGCTGGGAAAGATCTTGAACAACTTCTCCATTTCCAAAACCCACGCTTCGGCTTTCATCGGCACTATACCCCCTTGGAATCTCGATGGCTTCATTTTCTTGAACTCCCTGATCAAGGCTATCGTGCTGTCCCCATATAAGGCTGGCTGTGGGAGCGCTTGTGGTACTGGAGGGGGTGGAGGTGGAGGCAGAACTGCATTTCGGCCATTTGTCTGCTCGGCCTGAGTTGAAATAGCGCTAGCGTACTGCTGTCTTGTCTGCCTTAACTCGCGGGCCAAACCTTCAACTAACCTTTCCAGTCTGTCGAATCTGTCCTCGGACTGATCTCAGCCAACTAGAGGTCTACCTCTCCTCATGATGCTATGAGTATGCAAAATGTGACTTTAAAACAAAATGAACAAATAAACACGTAGGCAAGTAACAATTAAGCATGTCGAGATGATGCACACCTTGTTCAAATAGCAAGTAATATGATGCAACCCTAACATCCTTCTAAGGGGAAATCTTATGCTCTTTCGGACTCAAGGTGTGTGAATAACGTACACTAAGGAACTTGTGCTCTGATACCATTCTGTCACGACCCCAAACCACCCCTAGTAGGATGGTGCTGTGATGGCCAGTAATCTGAGATTACCGAAGGCCAATTTTCAAAATCCACACACAACAGAGTATAAATATATGGGGCTCACAAGTACGGAAGCAATACATACAAATCAGATTGGTCCATAAGAGCTGTGCGTAAGTCAAATGAAATGGCAAACATCTTCACATGGGTTACAACTTACTACAAATGAAGTAAAGTACTTATTACATCTTGATCAAAAGGCTTCTCAAGCAGACGTGTGCAAAATACAAGTATTACAAGTCGAGAAGCATAATTTTCAAGACTGCCGGTGTGAATACAAGTCAAGCCGACATAACAAAAATCCAAAACAAGCTCGCGAATCACATCTAGGCGTCACCGCCTTCTTGCTCACCACCTACATATATGTAGAGAGGGTGAGCTTGGATACTCAGTGAATGATATAAATAATAAAGGGTTTGCATGAATAATAGTCGAAGTCTTTTCAAAATGATACATATCAAAACTTTATATAACAAGGGATGGACCTCGTCCATCTAGCAAATCTTCAAAGTTTCAAGGGGTGCTTATTAGCATCAATATATTTCAAATGATGACATTCTGGACAAACGAACCCACGCGGTAAACCGTCAATGGCAAAACAAGACAAAACAAGGGAGATATCTCAAACAATGGTGCAGTTGCATTATAGTCCCCTGGCACTAAGGACTCTCAAAACAAGATATGCAGTTGCATTATAGTCCCCTGGCACTAAGGACTCTCAAAACAAGATATGCAGTTGCATTATAGTCCCCTGACAAAACAAGATAATACTTGATATGTAAAATAGGGACAATCATTCATGCTTAATAAATACTTTTCAAAACAAAGCTCATCAAAACATTGATAACATAGTTTTATTAAAAATACCACTCACATAGTTCTTTAAATGTAAGGGTCAAGGAAAAAGTCCGAGTCCTACAAACACACAGCAAGGTCTAATGAACGTGCTTCCAAACAAGATTCACATGCAACCGAATGATCTCGGCGTTCATCAAAACCAAGTTAAATCGAAACAAAACACTGTTTTTTCATCTTGGGGAAAAATATGCTGGGCATCAACCAGGTCTTGGCCGAGGTCCCACACCTTCTCGCCGAGGTGTGGTCTTGACGCCCACATTCAAAAGTGAAGTCGGGAAAATCTGGGTTTCCCTTTAAAGAACATGAAGAACATGAAGATGGAGGAGATGAAGAACATGCATGCTAAAATCATAACTTGTTACTACAAAGTCTGAGATTTTGTGCTGTGAGTTCGAAAACATGGACCTGGGTACCCATACTCAAAGATCTTGTGAGAACAAACACAAAAACATGGTTCTTGATGCAAACTTTCGGATCAAAACAGGACTTTTCTTTGAGAACACATGAACACTATCTTCTCTTACTAAACCAACTTTAAATCGATGCAAGGCATGCAGAACAGGTTTGATCATGCAATGCAGCTAGATGATCAATAAGAACAACAAGAGCAGTTTAAGATTCTAGCCTCAAAACTAGGATCTAACGGTTCAAACTCCCACGGTCAATCTTGGAGGTCCACTCTCTCACTCAAAAGCTTCTCCTTCTTCTCCTAGAGCTTCTCTCTCTTCTTCAAAAACAAGGATATAACAAATGATAGGTTTCTCCCTCTGCCAGCTGACTTAACACTCAACTCGGACACGTGGCAACGGCTGGTTGGTTCTACTCAAAAAGGTGACTGGCTGACAAGACAAGACCATGACAAAGTGTATTCAACAAGCTAGACGGTAAGAGCATTCCGGCAAGTGATGATCTCGACTAAGGGCAAAGCTTCGGCAAGTAGGGTGACAATGACATCGGCTTGGAAGGACAACACTTGACTAAGTTGTGCCACACCTTGGCCTAGATGTGCCACACCTTGGTCTAGGTCATACCATTCCAGGAACAAAATTACTAAGTGCTAGGATCAGGGATCTAGAACACCTAGATAATAACATCTCGGCCTAGATGATGCACATCTCGGACAATATGCCAGGGTGAAGATGGAGGCCAACAGAAGTGGTTCCAAGATAGTACTAAGTGTGGAAATGTTCCAAGGTGTCTAGGCTTAAGATGACCTCGGCAACACACCAGGCAATAACAAAGCATGTAGCAACACTCAAGCAAAACAAGACAGGGTTTGCAAATGCACATAACAAAACAAGATCATACATAAATGTTTGCCAGTATAACTAAGTTGAAGTGAGGGTTGTTACACACACAAACAGAGTATACACATGGAGCATACATGTGCGGAAGCAATATATTTAAATCTAATTAGTCCATAAGAGTTGTGCATAGATCAAATGAAATGGCATGCATATTAACAAGGCGTATAACTTGAATATAAAATGAAGTAAAGTTCATATTACATTTTGATCAAAAGGCTTCTCAAGCCCAAACATACAAAACAAATGATTTACAAAGCTAAGAAGCATAATCTTCAAGATGCTACAAAAATAAGAACCAAAACATCTTCAAATGAAGCTTAGGAGACATCGCCTTCCTGCTCATCACTTACATATATATAAGAGAGAGGGGTGAGCTAAAAACTCAGTGAATGATATAATTAATAAAGGTTTGAATGAATGATATCCAAGATTTTACCAAAACCATACATATCATAACTTATAACAAAACAAGGGATGAACCAAGTCGATCAATCAAAGTCTTTCAAAGCTTCAAGGGGTGTTTACTAGCATCTACATAATACAAGGGATGGCATTCATTGACAAAACTAGGGAATAACTGACCCGAGATTGGTTAGACGAGCCCACCTATCAGTGGCAAGAGAGATATCTCAAACAAGGGTACTAGTTGCATTAAAGGCCCCTAGTACTAAGGACCTTTTAAGAATGTCATCAAAACAAACATAATACTTGATACAAAAGCTAAGAAATAATCATTCATGCTTGATCAAATACTTTTCCAAAACAAAGCAAAGCTTTTATCAAAACATTATAACATAACTTTATTAAAAATACCACTTACAATAGTTGTTCGGATGTAAGGAAATGAAATAGGGCAAGAATCCAAGACCTACAAGTACATAGTAATTCCATTGAATGCATTTTAAGATGACAAGTAGGAATGCTCAAAGATGGTTATGCAATGCACTCTTAAAACAAGCTTCAAATGAGGAAGATAGATCCCGACATTTCTTTCCAAAACCAAGTTAAGACAAGGTAAAACAAGTGCTGGGAGTCAAATCACTATTTTTCTTCTTAGAAAAGCATGTTGGGTACAAACTAGGTCTTGAAATGGACGCACAGAGATGAGTTGGGCCGAAATGGCCTAGTTAGGTGAACTTAGGAGGTCTTGGCCGAGGTTCCACACCTCTTGGCCGAGGTGTGGTTTCTTTGACCTAGGTGTGAGGCAGCCTACTGTAGCATGCCCGGGTAGTACTCGTGCGCATTAAGCAGTTCGGACTTCTGAGATCTCTTTCATCTAGTCTCACGAGTGCAATGTGAAACGTAGATGAGAGTCCATTTTTGGCAATTTTTAGAAAATCCATTTTATTACAAAACCTTTTGCCATAAATGGACTACGTCATCGGATCTTAGAGTCGCCACCTAATATTTTGAGAAATTGGAAAACCCATAACTCGTGCCAAGGTCACTGTTCGCCATAACCAAAGTTGTCTTGGTTCAGAACCTTAGGTATGAAAGGGGAAGGTCATTAATTAAGCACCCCCGCTCACCCGATCAAAAGATCGGCCTTTACTAAACCATGATATGAATTTTATTTACTTTATATGTTCATATTTTGCTTATTTAATAAATCCTAAAAATTACTATGTGAAGCATACAAGTATAGACTATGTCATTTATTTTGGAATAATTTGATTTCATGTATTTTGAAAGAGTTTTGAAGATGTACAACCCAAATAAATTGAGTTTACAAACATGAAAAATCAACATTATTTGAAATTAAGCGACACAACCTCCATCCACTGGCATTCATACAGTTATATCAAGTAAACAAGTAGCCACATGGTAGGATGCTTAAACATAATAAGAAAAACACACACAAACGGAATGCTAAAGCATCAAAACCTACATATTTACCGACGTCCCGCGAACAGCTACAAAACAAAGTTAGTAAAACATGCATGATCTTCTATACAAGGTCCTAATGCAATTCACATATGGGATGGAACTAAAGATTCAACTTTAAGACATGACATGTGAATCATCTCAAGAACATGATGTAGCGCACATAATCACATAGGAATTGATTAGCTCCACAAATGCAAAATTAGCTGAAGCAAGATGCATAAAACATGTATGCAAATCATGGATAAAAGGAGAAACAAAATATGATGCATATTCACAAATAAAGAAATCAAGTAAAAGAAGGGGATAGAAAGAAATGAGGCGGGGAATTATTACAACATTTGAAAGAATAATTACAAACCAAATTAGAAAGGGATGGAGAGAATATTACAACAAAATAAAAACCTCAGAAAACACTCAAAATAAAATAAACAAAACAAAAATCTTCATATGCCTTGAAAACCACCGGAAACTGTTCCGCTTCAAGCAGGAAGACTGCTCTGTTCTGTCTGGGGAAATTTACTTTGCGGGAGCACTATTTATCCCAGGGCACTATTTACCGCCGACAGTACTATTCACCATGACAATTACTATTCACCATTCTTGGTCGTTATTCATCTTACTGGGCATTTTTCGTCCACTGTTACTATTCATCGCTGGAGGTACTATTCATCGTTGGGGTTACTATTCACCTCCGGAGGTTACTATTCACCGCCGTTCACTATTCATCTAGTGGGGTCACATCTTTAACAAATTAGATGGTTCGACCAACCATTTAAAGTGATAAATTATAACAATTTATAAGTAGTAAACTACAACATTTTATTTAAAGCAATAAATTATAACAGTTTATGTACAACAGTAAATTATAGCAGATATGTGGGGGCTGTTAAAACAATAAAACAATCATAAAAAGATATAAATGAAGTATTTAAACAAGTTATATCATATTTTAAATTAAATAAAAGTCTGCGAAAATTCACCTTTCGAGAAACTGATGAATTTTCTTATTCACAAACTTTCTTTTGATTGCCCTCAAGGTTGTGGAATGTGTTCTCAATTCTTAGTCCAAAATTTGGAATTATAGCTTTTATGGTTGGTTTTTGAATGTGTATGGAAATAAAAGTTTGGTTCAGAAAAATAAAATATCTAAGGAAATATTTTATTTTCTCTCTCTCAAAAACTAATTTTCCTTCTTTTCTTTTCTTTCTGATTCTTTTTCCTCTCAATCTTCAGATCTTTTTTCCTCTCAATTCTCTGATCTCTTTTCTTGTCAATTCTCTGATCTCTCCTTTTATAGAAAATAAAATTAAGAAAATGACCAAAGAACAAACGGTGGAAGGAGCTGATTTCAAAAGGTTCATAGTGATTTTACTGTGCACTGCACAATAAAATTACTATGCACTTTACAATATAATAACATATCAAAGATATTATTAGCATAAATATATGTACAAATACCCCAAAAAAATATATAAAAACACACAAATATATAAAATTATAAAATAACAAAAAAAATGGACTAATGAAATATATTCTAGCAGGCTAAATATGTAATATAATTTGACCAAAGTGGGTCGAAAGCAAAAGAAAATAAAATTAAAAAAAAAAACAAACGGTGGGAGGCTGGGGAGTTTCAAAGGAGGAATAGTATATAAAATATAAAATATTTAATATTTAATATATATATATATATATACACAAAAGTATGGTGCGTGGGTGAAACCACGATGCCAAATAAATAAAATTTTATATATAATAATATAACATACTATATATATATAATATTACATATAAACAAAGGTAAAATAAAATAGAGAATGGATCTAAAATAATTTGGCAAAAAACAGGTGTAAAGTTGAGATTAAAGTTTACATTCCATCTTTTCACTAAGAATTTTGTGAGATAGCATATTCTTATTTTCATCATCGGGTAATCAAAAGAAAGTGTCAAAGTCTTAGGGCCGGTCAAAATGGGGTGTCTACAGTTGCCCTTCTTCTCGAAGTCATTTCATGACGTGAGTGAATGTCAAAGCCCGAAGACGACCCTTTTGACGAGGCTGTAAGATTTGGGTAAACAAACAACATGCAGATGCAATTGGTTAAACCTGAAGGTTGCCTATGTATCCTTTTACAAGGAATCAAACCAATGTAGTTCAGGGAGAAAATGCAAGTGACATGCTCGAAATGCAGTTTGAAAGTTGGGCTTATAGGCTTCACAAAGCCGGTTGTTTGAAAATTCATGGATATGCAATGCAATGTCATGGAGTGGTGATAACAATATGAAGATGGCAACATGAGAGGCAAGCCTCATTCAAATGATATGAAATAACATTGTATACAAATGTGCATACTGCACAAATAAAAGAAGGAGGTGCATCGCATACATATGTGCATACCCTACAAATGAAAGAGGAGGGTGCATTGCATACAAATGTGCCTACCGCATAAATGAAAGAGGGGTGCATCACATACAAATGTACCACAACATCAATGATAAACTTGAAATCCAAAAATGTCTAACGCGAGAGGAGGAAAGATGGTGTGAACACCAGGCGCACCTGATATTTTTAACCGAGTAAATCAACAACCTAACGCGTCTCATGCGAAAGGAAGAAAGATGGTGTGAACATCAGGCGCACCTAATGCTTTTTTAACCGAGCGAATCAATAGCCTAATGCGTCTCATGTGAAAGGAAGAAAAAGATAGTGTGAACACCAAGCTCACCTAATGTTTTTAACCGAGTAAAACAATAACCTAACGCATCTCATGTGAAAGGAAGAAAGATAGTGTGAACATCAGGCGCACCCAATGTTTTTAACCGAGTAAATCAACAGCCTAACATGTTTCACGCGAAAGGAGGAAAGATGGTGTGAACAGCAAGGGCACCTAATGTTTTTAACCGAATAAATCAACAGCCTAACATGTCTCACGCGAAAGGAGAAAAGATAGTGTGAACACAAGGTGCACCTGATGTTTTTTAACCGAGTGAATCAACAGCCTAACGTGTCTTACACGAAAGGAAGAAAGATGGTGTGAACACCAGGCGCACCTAATGTTTTTAACCAAGTCAAACAATAACCTAATGCGTCTCACATAAAAGGAGGAAAGATGGTGTGAACATCAGGCGCACCTGATGCTTTTAACCGAGTAAATCAACACCCTAACGCGTTTCGCGCGAAAGGATGAAAGATTGTGTGAACACCAGGCGCACCTGATGTTTTTAACCGAGTAAATCAATAGCTTAACGTGTTTCACATGAAAAGAGGAAAGATGGTGTGAACACCAGGCGCACCTGATGTTTTTAACCAAATAAATCAACAACCTAATGCGACTCACGCGAAAGGAGGAAAAATGGTGTGAACCCCAGGCGCACCTGATGTTTTTAACCAAGTAAATCAACAACCTAATGCATCTCACGTGAAATGGGGAAAAATAGTGTGAACATTAGGCACACTTGATGTTTTTAACCGAGTGAAACAACAACCTAACACGTCTCACGCGAAAGGAGGAAAGATGGTGTGAACACGAGGCGCACTTGATGTTTTTAATCGAGTAAACTTGCAATCCTAAAGTGTTTCACACGATAGGAGAAATGGTGGTGTAACCAACAAGCGTACCTAACCGTATTTCATATGGAGAGGGGGGAGGTTTTAACTAAGAAAACGTCATATCCTAACACATTTCATGTGAAAGGAGCAAAGGCGGTGTAACCAAGAGGCGTACATAACCGTATCTCATACGGAGAGGGAGAAAGTTTTAACTAGGTAAACTTGAAATCCTAACGCGTTTCACGCGGAAAGAGAAAAGGTAAATTTGAAGTCCAAACGCGTCTCACGCGAGTGGAAGAAAGTATAATAGAATGGTTTTTTTGTTTTTATTTTTTTTTTGTTTTTTTTTTTTCAAAATTTCCCTTTTTCTTTGTATAAATGCCAAATGCCATACACATATACATACCATATACATAATACAAATACGTATACAGGCAAACTACATACATATGGAGACACACACACACACACACATATATATATATATAAACATGGACAGTATATACATTCAAGGAATATTCCATTATTATCGAGGATATTCTATTTTTGACGTTAGCGGTGCGTCGCGTTAACTTCACCATACAAAAATAAAACAAAAAAACAACTCTGCTACTATGAGGGTTCGAACCCCTAACCTCAGGCTCATTCGACCAATCCCTAATTGCTGAGCCAAACCAATTCTTTTGACAAAATATATATACAAATAATATATATACAAGATATATGCATACAGACAGTACATATACATATCTATATCTTTCCCGCCTCCCTTGTTTTTGTCTCACTCTCTCTTCCTTCATCTTTTTCAAGCGTCGTATCTAGCATGCGATTTTAACAATCGCGGCGCCTGACCGACCGACAGGTTGTCCCAATCTTCAACGATGTCTTAAGCCTTCTTTCCTACGTTGTCTTCTTTTCTTCCACGTTCTGTTCTTAAGCCGAGGCATGTGAGAAAGGTAGAGCAAAAGGCTACAAAATTTTTCTGCCACCACTCTATAACCCCTTTCTTTTGCATCACTTTTTCTGACATGGCCTCGTCCTGTGGTTCTCTTTCTCTCTCTCTCTCTCTTTCCAGACCTTAATGAGTCAACGATAGAGATGACTGATTCCGACTCCCCTGAACCTCAACTGCGTGCTCCTCCTCATTCCCTATTTTCAGCTTTCCAGCGATGTTAGTTGACCAAATAATGACGCCACAATTTGACATCAAAGCTAACTCGTATAAGCTGAGGTCATGTGTGAAGACCGTCACTGTGGTCTCCAACTTGTCTCAGCGATTGCAGAACAGGATGTTTGATGTACATCAGTTAAATACACAACTCTCCCTGGTCCAATGTATATACAAGGACTCTCGAGTAGAAATTAGTGCACTGAAAAAGCAGAACAAAGAATTGAAAAGACAGGCCACCTCCGTTGCCTGATTCAGAGCTCCTTCGCACAACCAATTTTATGGTCGGCGAGGAGTAATTTATTTCAAAAGCTCTGCCAATGCCAAGGCAGAGTCTTTAAGAGCTCCCAGAGAGTAAAGATGAAGCAAGACAGCTAATAGTAAAGTCCGACAATGAAGCTGTGTGCAAATGAAACCGGTTACAATCTTCACGGTTGAATTGCTGCCGGCAAGCTGAGAAAATAATTACCTCTTTTTTTTTTTTTGAGTGGGCACCTATAGCTCTCTTTCTCTCTCTCTCTCTCTCTCTCTCTTTCTCTCTTTCTCTTTCTCTCTCTCTCTCTCTCTCTCTTTCTCTCTCTCTTTTCTTTTTTTTTTTGTTTTTTTTGTCTCTATAATCGGGGATTTCATCCCATGACTTGAATAAAATAAGTCTAATTTTTGCACATCAATGGTGTGACTGACATATCACTATGAGCTTGAAAACAATTTGTTTGATTGAATTTGAGAATGATTGAATTTTGAACTCTGAATTGGACACTGATTCCATATTGGCCTGATTCCATACTGGCTAGAATCAAAGAATGACTGAATGAAAGAAAAACGAAGCAAAACGATCCAAACACACTTATATACACTGACTGATATAAAAGGAAGTTAAAAACGTGGCTCTGAAGCACAACCATTGAGCCTAAGCGATTCTACAGTTTGTCATGATGGGTTGAAATTGAAACTGGTGGGCCGACCAAAAAGTTAGCCGACGAACTGATGAACTGGCCAAAGAGTTGTCATACCAGCTGAAAGATGAAACAACACACTTGGAATCGAGCCCCATTGGATGAATAGTAACTTCCGGTGGTGAATAGTTGACTCGAACGGGGGAGAAGACAAAATCTCTGACTTGACAATACCCCTAGTTCATTGCCTTGACTTTTTTCTCTTGATTTTTTGTAAAAATATTTTGATCAATATGAGAGTTAGATTAGCATACTTATTCCATTTTCTATTTTGAAATCATGAAAGTCAAGCTATGAACATTGAAAAATTTTCCCTTTTTTAAGTCCAAACAATGGTCTAGTTTTGCAAAAATGGAATAATTTTTGAGAAAAATTAGTCTGCTTCATTCAAAATAATCAAAACCTATTTTTGCAATAATTTTTGAGAAAAATTAGTTAATTTCATTTAAAATAATCAAAACCTATTTTCGCAAATGGCCACTACTCGACCAACATGGAATCAACCATTGGGGTGCATAGTCCCATGCTAGATAATCCTGAATTGGTTTTGTTGTAACAATAGTGATAATCGAACCAAACCGATCCGAACTGAACGAAGCCAAGTAGAATTGGGCCGAACCGAACTAAACCGAACCGAACCAAACGAAGCCAAGTTGAATCAAACTGAACTAAACCGAGCGGAATAGAGATGAGCCAAGCAAATGCAAATAGGACAGCCAAGTCGACTAAAGATAAATTAGACAATATGGACGGGATGAGTGAGTTGAAAATGGCTATGGCTGAACTTCAGGATGAGTGCTTACGTATCCCAAAGATAGGAATTAGGCCTTACTAGTTTCGGCTAAAATTCACTCGGGTATTGGCACTTTCTTTTTGTGCTCTAACTTTTGCCAAAGCCGCCCTTTCGGGTTTTCAACCTTGTGAGCTTTTTATTTTTGCATTGTTTTTGTCATTTTTTTTATTTTCTATTTTTTTTCATTCATTTTTTTTTCTACTCTAACTTTTTCGTGGGTCGCCCTTCTGGGTTTTCAGCTCAATGAGCCTCTCAAGGGTGGTACTTTCATTTTAGCTTGTCCATGTTGATTGGTTGTGAGATCTCTAGGCCATCTAAATCTATGAGACTGACTACTACACTTGACCAAATAGACACGATGATGTAGGGACTAGGTTAATTAGGTCTGAATTTGCCCCTAGTGTAATGGATAGAAACTTGATTATCCTTCAGTAATAAAACTCATTCTCTCATATTCCGGGATTGGACTTTTTTTTGGTCTTTATTAGCTTGAGAAATGATCCAGTTTGAATCTTTGTCACATTAGACTTTATTGCCCCTAATTCAAGGGCTGCTTCAAATCTTAATTACATTCGACCTTATTGCCCCTAGTTCAAGGGCTGCCTCCATTTCGACTATGCAAGCCTTATACTTTGGTTGATTGCTAAACATTCTGAATCAAGGTTTGAAAGCTAAGGAGGTCAGACCTCAAGTCGAGAGGGATCCTATGTTGTACAATCTCAAGATCAATTTCGGGCATGTCTTCATAGGACCACGCAAAAATATTTTTTGAAATCTTTTGACAAAGTGACTAATCGCTCGTGCTCTTATGAAGACAATATAGAACCAATCTGGACCAAGCCAAGATCCTTCTCAATACCCACAGTAATAGAAATGATCTCATTCATCAAGGGCTTAGTACACCTCTCTTCCTCTCAATCGATCAAAATTTGCCAATCCCAAGGAATTTTTTCCTCTTCATTTTTATCAAAGTTTTGGAAAAATGTTTTGTAATTTTTGGTCAATGCAATGAATTAAAGGCACGGAGGAGTAGGTAGAGTCTATGACACTTTTATTGAAAAGAAACTACGACTCAACAATGACAACAAACTCAAAAGAAAATGACAATGAAGACCTAGATAGGACAGAAATATCTAGGTTAGCATTCTCGAAATCAATAGATTTAGACTTGCTAGAAGACTCGAAATCCCAAATCTACAGACTAGGTGGAATCAAACTCAAACTTAATACTCAATTCAAAAACTAAAATGAAATCATTCTCAAATTTCTAAAACAGTGTGTGTCATTCACCACGTCTGGAAAGAACTGTGTGCAGTCAGCAAGTGGTTCATCCTCCGATCACAGAGCTAGTAGCATTATCCCCCAAGTTTATTGACCCATCATCGGTAGATTTTGTGGGTTCTTTGGGAAGGGTGATGACCTTGGGTCTTGGGGGTTGAGGTAGAGCTATGGCTTTACTGTTGATGAGATCTTAAATCTCATGGTGTAAGCGAAAACAACGATCAGTCTCATAACCATTTTGTTGGTGAAAGGCGCAGTAGTTATTGGGGTCATGTCTGGTTGGTAGAATATCGGGGATCAAGGAGCTTGATGTGCCCCATTTCTACGAGGATTTCCATGGCGCAGGTTGGGGACATGTAGACACCTCAATTTTGACCACTCATAAGACTTAGGCGCTTTATTCTGAGCACTCGATGATGAAGGTTACATTGTGTAAATGGTTTGAATTTTCAACAAAGAAATTTGATTTCAAGCTCTAAACAATCCCAACTTGTCATACCCACTGTATTTCTAGCCCAGAAACTCAGTTTTGAACATTGTACAAACCTACATTGAAACTGAAAGTGAGGAACAGTGGAAATACACCAAGGCCCGGCCGTGCCTCAGTGATAGCCGGCCGTGGGTACCAATCCCCGGCCGGGCCTTTTGACTTTTCAAAGAAGATTATGCAAATATCTGCTATCTATTTCTATAGATATTTTGATCTGCAGCTGAATCTCGATAAATACGAGGCTGCTGGGCTATATTTAAGGGGCTAGAAAATATCAAGGTTGGAAAATATCAAGGTTTAAAAATATCAAGAGTCATCTTCCTACTTTCATAATCTTTAAGCTTTCATATCATCCATCCATACCATATCAACATAAAGCTAGGACTTGGAACTTTGATTGAGATTTAAAAACCATAACTCAAACTTGAGGGTATTGGAATCAAGTTTGTTAACTAAGAGCTTACCTCTCTTTCAAAGGTATAATTTTGCACTTTCTACTTTCATCTTCTTTTACTCTTTTCTTCTATTTTTCTTGTCATTATATACTGATTTTTAGAGTTTAATTGAGGCCCAAAAACATGATTTAAGGTCTTCAAATTGAAGGGGTTGACCATTCCTCCTTATTCTTTTGTTTACATAGCTTTAATGTCTTTGTTTTTGCTTATCTTTTGAGCTCTTTTCTTACACTTTCAGCCACTGTTTTAGGCTTATATTGGACTATTTTAGGGTTGTCATATTCAGTTTAATTAGTTCATGCTTTGATTAGTTCATTTGTTGTTTCATGAGTTTGCTTACATAGCTTATTGTATATTATTCTTTGCTTTGTCATTTTCCATTTTTAAGAATCTCATTTTAATAATCAAGTTGTCACTCCTTTATTTCAATCGAGCATTGTTTCAAATGGTTGATGGTTATTCAACAAATGAACTAGAATTTTGTGCTTAATGACTTAATCTCTATGGAGATTCATTGTCAACAATATAATCTCTCTTTCATGTTGAGAATTACTTCCCATTTGATGCTTCTCTCCTTTTAGTGGACATAATCATCACCTGGACATAATGGATTAAAGGATGGTAAGGACTAATAAATTGGCTTAAAATGAACCGACCCATATAAAGAAAATGAAAAATCTTTCTTTGGTTCGACCAGAGTCCATTGTGTTAAGGTTTGTTCTATATCAATTCTTGATGTTTTGATCAACTTTGAAGTGTCTCTACAGTTCACTCCATGATAGGAGGGAGGGGTGGTTATAGTCCCTTTCATTTATAAATTTTTGTCCAAGCGGTATATCGAAATCATCAAGCAATAAAATTGCTCCTTGATGGATTTCGAAACAATTCTACCCTTGGCTCGAGGCTTTCCCATGACAGAGAGGTGTGAGAGGGACAAACAAAGTCCAGAACACTCTGTCTGCACTGTTTTCACTTCAGAGCACAAAATGGAGTTACATAAAACTGAGGCACGGCCGGCCTTCTTTAAGCCCGACCAGGTGTCATTGAGGGCCGGTCGGGCATCAATGAATGGTAAGGCAGTGTGCTGTGCAGAAGCAGAGGGCAGTGGCTGAAGGTGAAACAGAGTAATCTAGGCAGACAGAGCAATTTCTAGACGCTGCGCATGCGAACATTGTGCATCTTCGGATTTGTAGCTTATTATTTAGTTGCCTATTCATTCATTTGGTTTTGTAATAATTAGTTATTCGGACTTTCAGACATTGATTCGGACCCTCCTATGTGAGGATAAATATGTAAAATTTGTGTATGTCTTTCAACCTCATGTCTTTCTCCCTTTTATTTACTAGCTTATGATGGTTAGTTTAGGGCTTTATGTTTCATTTAGCATATTTCATGTTTTTATCCATTTGTATTGCATGAATCGAGACTCGGTTCATCATCCTAACTCGCATTGTTATTGTTTATAATTCTTTGAATACGTGTTTAAACCACATGTTATCAAATTGATCCATATGCCTAGTAGCCGAGCCTCGTAATGGCATATCGCATGTGTTGCATTAGACATGTTGCAGAGGAATCATGCATTTTTCTAACTAGTTTCTCTTTTGGCTTGGAGTACGAGGTAAGTTTTTATTTGCTTTAGCACGTTGCATGAGTGTAATTATTGACATATATAGCATGCTTGCCATGAGACTAATTGCTTAATTGATAAACTGCTTGAATACCTGTGGATGAAGGCTATTTGCTTAAATTGGTACAATTTGAGAAATGTTCATATGCGATCACTTTTTCAAGTGGTACATATTCAGAACAGTTTTCAAAACAAACATAAATCAAATGTTTCAATGCTTACAAAATTAGTCTATACTTGTATGCCTCACATAGTAAAGTTAGTCTAACAACTGGAACAAGAGCATATAACGTAAATAATAATCACATCATGATTAGTAGAAGCTGATCTTTGATCAGGCGAGCGGGGTGCTCAATTCTTGACCTTCCCCTCTCGTACCTAAGTTCCCGAGCCGAGACACTTTGGTGATGATGGAATAATGGCCTTTGGCACAAGTCACGGGGTTTCTTAAATTTTCCAAAACAAAATATTCAGGTGGCGACTCTGTAAATCTGGCAAAGTAGTCCATTTTTGGCATTTGATTCAAAACATCGATTTTCCAAAAGAATTATCGGATTTGGACTCTTTTGAGTTTTCACTGTTTCACATTGCACTTGTGAAATCAGATTCAGAACCATGAGAGTCCAATACTATAAGGCTTATTCGCCTTCCGAAAGGAGCGCAGAAAAGTCGAGCTACAGTTTCTAGCGACTCTACTAGGGACAATTAGAGAACTTGACTCAAAATTCATGATGTAAAATTTTATCTACACCTATATGTTCTTTGCATTGTATTTGCATTGGTGTACTTAAGTCACTGTGTTTGCCATTTGCTATCCTGGACAGTTTGCCAGAGGCTCGCCCAAAAGGCTTGCCAAAAGGTTGATCAGTCATGGGCTCTACCATGTTAGGAACACAACCCTTGGATCTGGACTACCCGTAGACACCCTATTTTTGATCGACCTTAAGACTCAGACGTCATCGATTGGGCGCTCGATGATTGCGCATGTTGTGCTTGTTTTGAGGTTTCAGAGTTTTTGGTTAAGTGTCTTGCCTCTAGGCCTCTGAACTCTTTGTGTTTCAGCTCGGTTTGTGGACTAAGCCTTGTTTTCCTTCCCTGGAGGGAGGGAGAGGTTTGTAGACCACTTTTCCCACTTGGAGACTAGTTTCCGATTTACGGAGCCTTCGGCGGCATGCCCCATTTTGTAGTCCTCCTTGCTAGCCTTATGCCTTAAGGACCCTAGCATGCCATGCATATGTTGTTTGAATGATTTGGCATCATTTCACACCTTATTTCAGTGCACTTAGTGTTGTTACACCTCTATGCTTGTCACTCTTTGAGCACTCTTGAGAGTTGTGCTCTTATGCCTAGTTGATGGGCCATTGCATTGAGCATGTTTGTCTTAATCTTCTTGCCTTAGTTTCATCATTATGGCCACTGTTTTGGGCATGGCTGAGGTTCGTCCACATTCGGTGTAAGTCTATTTAGCATGTTTATTTGGGTGTTGCTTGCATGCTTATGTCGCATTGCATTGAGTATGCCATGTTGTTCTCAGCATTGAGTATGCCATGTTGTTACATTGCATTGAGTATGCCATGTTACATTGCATGTTTAAGTCGCATTGGATATTTGCATGCTTGAGTTGTATTGCATTTGTTTGGATTAGGTGTTAGTCCAAACATGAGGAACGAGGGACGTTTCACACTTGAAGTGATGACATGTGCCTCAATTCTCGGTCGCCGACCCTTTTGATCATACATGATAGAGGTCAAGGCTTTATGTGTTTATGTGTGCATTCACTTTACATTGAATTGTGCAATTTGGCTTCTCGGCCATCATGCATCGAGATGCGCGATTGGTGGCCCAAGGGTCGCGAACCACACTCCTTTGAGCTTATGAAATGATAGAGAGGGTGGTTGTGCACAGATATCTTGCAAATGCATTGCCATGCCCTTTCTTGCTCTTTGTTGCAGCAAATTGGAGAAGTGCAGCAAAAACTAGTCGGCCAACCAGAAAAACTAGCTGGCCGACCACTTTTTCTGCTCTGTAGCAATAGAAAGTGGTCGTCCAGTGGCTGGCAACACCCCTAGGTGGTCAGCAGCCCTCCCACAGGTCCCCAAGGTAAGCTATCTGGACCTTGGTGTAAGGTTCTGAGAATAATTAAAAACAGAGGCAAATTAGGGCATCGCAGTGGATTTCCAAGCAAGGTGACCGGGCGTGCATGCACTCCTTTTCTCGGGGACTTCTTTTTACTACTTTCCTTAGCTAGCTTATGCTTTGGTTCTGTACCTAAGTAGTTAATGCTTTTAGCTGCTTATTTGTATTTGATTAGCTAGTTAGTTAAGTTGTTAGTTAATTGGCATCATTTTGTACTTAATTAGTTAGCTTGTTAGTTAATTAGTTTTGTGATGTAATAATTAGTTTAATTAGCTTAGATTAGCTAGTTAGTTTCTTATTCGGACCCTCCTTCGAGAGGGCCAACTGTTGTAATAAGCGTGCGTGTGTGTGATGCATGTCTTCCAACCCCCATTTCTTTCTCCCTTTTACTTAACTGCTTACGATGGTTAGTTTTAGGGCATATTTCAATTAGCATACCTCATGCTCACATGCGTGCATCCATTCATCTATTTTGCATGCACCGGGCTCGGTGCATCATACAAGCTACATTGTATTTCAATTTCAATTTGAATGCATGTATCAAGTTGCAATCACATGACATCTTAAGAATAGCCGATCCTATCTTAGTTGTATTTTTGCATGTGTTGCATTAGCCATCTTAACATGAACTAGGATCATGCATGATTTCTAACTAGTTCTCTATTTTGGCTCGGAGTACATTGTGAGTGTTTATGCTTCAGCATCCTTGCATATGTGTAATTGTTACCATGTTTAGCATGCTTTCCATAAGGCTAACTACTTAAGTGATTAACTGCTTGAATGCTTGTGGGTGAAGGTTGGATTACTTGAATTGGAACAATTCATCGAAATCTACGACTTAGCCTACTTACGAGTAGCAAACTTCAAACGGTTTTCAAACAAACGAACATGCAATGTTTTGTTCCAACTTAGGCGATCTAGTCTATACTTGTATGCTGTGCGCATCACATAGTAGTTCTAGGTTAACAACCAGAATAAGAACACATGTGTTTTCAAAAACAAAATATCATACTTAATACAGGCCAATCTTTGATCGGGTGAGCGGGGGTGCTCATTGCATGACTTTCCCCTCTCGTACCCAAGTTCCCGAGCCGAAACAACTTTGGTGATGACGGACACGTGGCCTTAGGCACGAGTCAGGGTTTCCTAAATTTCCCACAATAAAACATTTAGGTGGCGACTCTGTATCTGGTAAAGCAGTCCATGTTTGGCACTTTAGAAAAATTAGTTTTCCAAAATGATTTGCCGGATTTGGACTCTTTGGTGATTTATCAGTCTCACATTGCACTTTGCGAGATTAGATTCTGAACTGTGACATTGAGTCCGAACTGTAGTAGCTAAAGAACAAGGCGATTCGCGCCCTCACAACGTGGAGAGCGGAGTTCTCGGGGTGGTCTACACTACCGCTGTACCGTTTGATCCTCCTTTCACTTCTCGGTGTTAAGTGTGAGAGGTATATTAGGTAATCTTGCTGAGGTATCTTGTTTTGACCATTCGACCGAATTGTATATAGTAAAGCTATAGTGACTATTCCAAACTAGGATAGGATGCTCACCCAAATACAGGATTGTGTGAAACTCATTGTTTGAAATAGTATAGCCTAGATCATGCCAAAAATCTAGGATAGGGTATACCTACCCCCTCATGGGGGTGTTTTGGTTCTTTTACTTGATATGTGCTTTTACAGTGAGACTATATAGAATGGTTCATATCAATATGAGTTTGAGAACAGAGTTTAGTGGGGTTTACAGTTTAGTTACGTGTGATTGTTAGGAATTAGGGCTGAAGCATTGTCCAATTTTGATTGTTGTTGTTCTTTTTTTTCTTTTGCTAGGTAGGTTACCATCATAGCTTTAGAAAAACCCAATATTCCCCAAGTTGTGTGGACTCGTTCTGGTAGGCTTTGCAAATTTCAAGACCTTGATGGTGGTCAGCTAGTGTTAGTCTCTCTCCCATCGGTTACTCGACGAAGAAGGAACAAGCAAGCGTTAGCACCAGTACAAAGCGCTCAGTAAACACCTATTTGTGCATGCAATTCACTAGCATCTCACCCACTTAGACCAAGAATGGCATAGAACACAGAAGAATTTGCTGCCATGATGGCAACTTTTCAAACAACTATGGATACCGTAAATTAAAGGATGGCCGTACAGGATGAAGTCATCGCTGATTTGCGACGCCCATCTGGGGCATCTGCATTTATAGTGCATCCAATCTCGGCTGCTCAGCTGAATCCCGATCCACCTGTACCAGTGGAAAATCCCCAGGTCCCAAATCTCCAAGAGGTGGTTCCACAGGTCCAGCTTATAGGCCCTTGGTACAACCCAAGGGGAACTCCTTCCGTTTGACATCAACGATGATCCAGCCATGATAAAAATTGTCAAGCTAGAGAAAGCGCTAAAAAAGTCCCAAGGCTTCAATTCTATTCTGGATATTGAAGACGGGTACACTAAGGCTTCAGTCAAACTGCCAGACAAGTTTAAGATGCCCCATATCGATAGATTTGATGGGAGTGGGGATTCGATTGTACATGTTCGCCTATTTTCGGATGTTCTAAGCTCAATGGGTCTTTCTCGTGCTTAGAAATTGTCATTGTTTAGGGGAACTCTGTCTGATGTGGTGGCCATCTGGTACGCAAAACTGGAGGATTCTATGAAACAGAACTAGGAGGAACTGCCTGAGGGGTTTGTAAACCAGTATTCATATAACACTCAATCGAGGTAACCATCAGTGAGGTAGAGGCAACTACCCAGAACCCCAAAGAACTTTTTATTGACTTTGTTGCCAGATGGAGAGCAAAGGTGGCCCAGATGACAAATTGACCTTCTGAAAGAAAGCAAGTCAGGCTAGTGGTCCAGAATCTCTAGCCTAATAGGCTGCAAAGAATGATAGTGGATCCGTTGTCTACCTTTGCTTCACTACACGAATTGGGGGTCCAAATTGAAAATGCATTCAAGAAAGAGATCATCCATAAAACTAGTGAACCTGCAAGGAGGCCATTCGCCAGGAGTACTAATGCTAGTAATATCATTATTCCACAGCCTACAGAGGTCAGTTTCGTTGTTACATTGGCCAAGATAACTGATTCCTTTGCTGCTGCCACAACCTCACAACCTTCACAAAATATCAGTCTATCCCGAAATCGAAGAATTTTTACCCCCTCCATATGACCCCGACCCACGCCTTCAAGCGGTTAATGAAAAAGAGGCATCTTAAGCCTCCTGATCCTCGCCCATTTCCAAACCCATTGCCACCCAAACAAGACCCCACCCAGTATTGTACCTTCTACCAACAACATGCCCATCCCACAAACATGTGCTACCATCTGCGTCATGAGATCTAGGATCTCATTGACAACAAAATCATCGCTCCACCTTCCAAACCAAACGTAATAACTAACCCACTTCCTATACATAACCAAGTCCCCCGTCCAGAAATATTAACCACATCCATACACTACCGCCCACCTTTAGCACATACATTATCTCATCCCACCTACCAGAACTGGAGGCGGTTATTCCAGAAAAGAAAGACATGTGCATGATGGATTTAACACCACAAACCCAATCCAAACCTGTGGCAATAAAAATGAAAAGAGAGGAGCATGCACTAAAGGCAAGGTTATTTGATGCCCGTGTCATAAAGAAGGGGGCTTCACTTGCAGAGGAATATGACCCCAGCTTATACAATGTGGCCGTTGATCAACCAAAGCCAATAGTCATACTGCTAGATTTTCTTGGCATTAATGCTATCGAGGAAAACCAAATAGCACAGAATCAAAATGAGTGGTTCGAGCAAGGCCTGAATGACTTAGCAAACGTAGAGGAGGATCTGACAAAATTGGAAGAGAATCTGGAGGATCTCTACTTCTTCGAGGAAGAAGATACAAGCTGTGTGCAGATATGGTGGAATCTAAGCCAGCCAAAACAAGGAACGGGTGGTTTAATAATGAGGAGACAAATAAGGTAGAACAAACAAGGGAGGCCAGGAAAGAAAAGGCTGAGGCAACACCCTTAACTAGAAAAGAACAAGTGTTGGAGCAATTCCAGCAGGAAAGGATAGAAGAGATGCAAAGGCAGATGGCCTTGAAATAATGTGATGTGAACATGCTCCAGGTGAAGCCTGATACAAGGGAGTGGTGGGAAGATAATGATTTGAGTTACGCATACATAGACGAAGGGTGGGACTCTATCCCTAATGATACGTGGTATACGGACGAGATTAATCACATGACCCGGAGTGGTCGGTACTTCAAACCCACGGCCTTAAATTATCCAGAATCCTCCAACAAAGAGGTTGAGATATCAAATGAGACGGATGTTGCAGAAAACCTGGTTTTGAAATAGTTCAAGAAGATTCAGGCTGAGATATCAATTTGGGGGCTGATAATGGCATCTCGAGAGCATAAGTAGGCACTGTTAGAGGCAATTAACCGAACTAAACTACCTATCGATACCACTACAAACCAATTAGTGTCATTGGTTACATCTGGGGACGTTACATTGGCGATATCTTTTACAGCGAAAGAATTACCTCTTGAGGCCACCGACCACAATCGTCCTTTATATGTAACCCTAGAAAGTCGAAAGAAATAGATCCGAGTGGTGTTAGTGAACACTGGATCGACGATCAATGTGTGCCCAGTAAGGACTGCCTATGCCATCGGTTTGAGGCCGATTGACTTTACACCCACAACCCAAGCTGTTAGGGCTTAAGACAATACAAGTCGGGATGTCATGGGAACATTCAAAAGCAATATCTTAATCGGCCTGTCCGAACATGAGGTGGAATTCCATGTAATGGATGTACCTGCCACATTCAACCTATTGCTAGAAAGGCCTTGGTTATATCAAATAAAAGTCGTGTCATTAACAGTCCATCAGTTGGTCAAATACCCCTTCAAAGGCGGGATTGCCACTGTGTACAGTAACTCTGCGATCCATCCTCCAAGGAACAGCCACACCATTACTAGAAATCATACATGGAGAAGAGAATGTATTCCTCTCTAGCTTCTCGCTTAAAGAGCTCGGGTGGTCTAATCCATCATCGCAGAAGATGACGGAACTTATGTGAGTGCTCAGTCCATCTACATGATGAACAAACAGGGGTATATGCTTGGATCAGGACTAGGCCAAAGTGGTCGGTAGGGAAGCACTATTGCTAAAGAAATAAGCCATAACCCCCACACTTTTGGGCTAGAATACAAACCTACAGCTTGGCAAAGAAAAGGGCAGGAATTGAGAGAAAGGCTGACAGCAAAAAGGACTGGAAAGCAGTATGAGTTAGTCCACAAACCAATTCAGGGAACCTTGAATGGACGTTTTGTCTGCCAAGGGGAAGATTTCCCCTTTTGTGGATTTCCAGAGCTTTGGTTTGACCAGACAAAGACAAGGTATTTGGGGTTCGAGATCTTCTTCGGGCACTAGTTACCAGAAGAAGAGGATGAGCAGACAGACCTGAGCATTAATACAGATTAGGGTAAGATTGCAAGTTTGGATAACGAAGAGGTAGAACTGTTAGGAAAAGCATTGGCTGACCTATTGATAGGTTTTACTGCTGAAACTGAGACCACCAACTTGGGGGATAGTTTTACCATCTCAATGATCAGGGATAACCCAACAACGGATTTCTCTAATCTTATCATGGATGCATCTGAGGCTCCATGCTTGGTATGGAAGTTCGAGAAGGGTACCATCAGTAGTTCTGCATCAGATAATGAGTCCGAATTTGATTCCACTGAGTCTGTGGAGTCGGGGTTAGATTCGAGTTCCTTTAAGTTTGGTACTTCTGGGAGTGGTAACCCGGATACCAAAGTCTTGTCAAGGTTGTCTTTTAGCTTTTCTTTTGAGTCCACTATAACCGAAGACCCAGATTTTTTGAATGGAAATGCTGTGAGTGTTGCTTACTTCTCTGTGCCTTTGGTTTGTTGTACTGATCTTAATTTTCAAAATTTTAACATAAACGAAGAGGAAGAAATTTCTCGGGTTTTGAAAAATTTTGTTAATGATGAGGAGAGGCGTGTTAAGCCCTATACAGATGAAATCATATCAATTCACGTGGGTACTGAGGAAGACCCTCGCTTGGTCTATATCGGGTCCACGTTGTCCTTAGAGGAACGCGAGCGTTTAATTG
>NW_021027309.1:1124935-1139150 GCF_004153795.1 Camellia sinensis | reverse complement strand
AGATGGCCGGAATTTTCACAACCAAGCAACATGACAAGTTGAAAAATACTATCTCTTGAGAGGCTTCACAAGCCAAAAAAACTCGAATGGCCTAGCAAAAGTAAGAAGCATGGAAAATATAAAAATAAAAAAAAATTAGCTCGCCAAGGTTGAAAACCCGAAAGGGCGCGACCTAGAAAAAGTAGAACATAAAAGAGAAGAAGTCAATACTCGAGTTGAAACAAACCAAACTACGTAAACCTGATTTCCCATCTTTGGGATACGTAGACAACTCATCCTGAAGTCGGTCATAATTATCTCCAGCCTCAACGTCTATCTGATCAGGTCATCTTTGGTCATCATTTGTTAGTTAGTTTGATCTTCATTACGGGAAAGAAGAGTGATTACAATAGATTAGAGCAGTAGTGTAGGATTTGCTTGATTTGGGAGCTTGTTACATCTTGAGGATTGAGTCTGTGCATATCAGGCAGTGATCATTTTCGAAAATGTTTTGAGAGTTTAAATGAATTGATTGTTTCTCAAACATTTTACAATTTAGACCATTTTTAGACCAAAAAGCAAAATTTTCAGTGCTCACAAACTGTTAATTTTATTGATTTCATACACACAAAGTTCTCCAACTCCTGATACAATGAAAGTTGTTTTACATAAAGTTGAAAAGGAAAGGTCAAAGCAATAAACTAGAGGGATAGATGGTCAGGTGTCAGTTCTCTTCCTTTGTTCACACCCGTGGAAAGTTCTTATGGCCAAAGTCGGCCCAATCTGTTTTCTTGTCCCAAGCCGAAGCCAAGCACTCACTTAGGAAAAATGTAACTGAAATGTAAGGTAGGGGCCAAAAGCACTTTGTTCTCCAAAAGTGAGTGCAGACCGGTACGGCGTTTGAAGCACGAACGAGGAAATAAAGTCGGGTATTACTCCCTCACTCGAAAAAATCCGATTATGGTCAAATTGACGTTCTGAACTGGAAGGGAAAGTAGAACACGCAGTGTGTCAGGCCAATGCAACTTGTATGCTGAGCGTGACGGTCATGCATAACTCATTCGGCAAATCAAGCCAGAGCAACGCCAAGCTATGTTCAACTGTGGATCGGCTACACACCCAATCATACCACAACCTTCTGAAAGGAAATGACTTAGCCATTAGTTGAAAGAAAGTAAGCTCGAACAATACTCAGCGGCAGGGGTCTAACTACTTTCAGGTTTGTCCATTAACCATGTCTGGGGAGGGATGCAAATCAGGAAGATTGAAGAACAGAGAGGTGGTATGTAAGAGGAAAAGTAAAAAAAAGGGTTGAGAGAAAAAACAGAGCTTGAGTGTTCAATGACATTAGAATCATAAATCAGAAGGTGGGAAATATACTTTGAGAAGTAGCGGCTCCCTGCAAACCTCGTGGTGTCCCATCGATGGGAACATCCAGGACCACATCAAGGTTCGGCCAGTGCAAACCAATACAACTCTTACCCTCTTTCAAGAGCATGGCCACTTCGATCAGATACGATACTAGCTCCACCAAAATTAGGGGCAATGTAAAATGTGTGCAAATAGGCATAAGCAATAGCATGTTGTCGGTGGCTATGCCAAAGAAGGGGTCGCTCTTATCTCAATAACGAAAAAAACCGATGAACTAAACCGGTAGTCCACTCCCTGATCATGTGCCAAGACCGAAGCTTCATGAGCTGATTAATCCGCACATCCGCCCCAAAGCTTGGGCATGGCCCAAAACGAGGTTGAGGCATGATTTGCCTTGTTGCATCGAGAGTTCCATCAGTGCTTTGAAATTCTTTGAGTGTTGACACATCTCTTGAGATCCAAATTGAAATACATGTGTGACTGGGTTCCAACGTCGAACAGCAGCATGAAGGAATGGAAAGCAAAGAGAAGTGCAACTCAAAGGAAAAAAGGCATTTAGGCTGAAAACCGCAGAAATTCCCTTTCTGAGCCATCCAAAGTGGGCTATCCAATCTCGAAGCCTATTGACAAGTAACATCTCCATCTTGCGAGCAAAATATCAAGGATTTGTGCACTTGCTAGAAAAAACAGCATGAGAGCACCATTTATAGACTTTTGAGATGGAGTTGTGCAGACAGCTGGACAGCACTGACCAACAACCAGCGAGTGTATTAGTGATGGCCGGTCATGGATCAGTGAAGCCGGCCAGGCCTTGGTGTTGGTTCCAATTCAGTGCAGTTGCAGTAGGAGTCGGCCTTTGTTCGGGTGGACCCACATACTTTTGAGTCTTTGTTTTGTTTATACCAGTGTTGTCTTTCGATTTGTTTCACTTGTGCTATGAGGTTGTTTTTTAACATTTTGATCAGTTGTAAGTCATTATCCAATTCATGATTCAATTCAAGAACAAAGATTCACAAATCCAAGGATTGCAATGCAAGGGCTACATTGTTCTTCACATGGCAAATGCCAATCATCATTATGTGCAAAGAAATCATTCAACAAAAAATTGTTTTTATAACTAGCGGGACCAACCCCAGTCATTGTTTTACAAAGAAAAAAACAAAAAAATGAAAAACAACAAAAAAAAAAGTTTCAAAAATAAAAGATTATATCTGAAGCTAGTTTTTAAATTACAAAGCAAAAATAAGAAACAAAAACAAAAGAGCAAATCAACATCATCATCAGTACGCCCATCCTCGCACTCTTTCCTCCTCAGTTGAGGAAGAGGTGCATCGCTGTCTATCACTAGGGCTACTCGACTGCAAGTTGACCTCCTCTCCCTCACCGTTGGAGGTCGTGTACTCCTCCATGGACTCCTCAGAAGGCGAGCACTGCCTCACTTGACCTCTCTCCCAATCAGCTCCTCTATTGCCCTTCCCTTGGCCCCATCTTTGCCTACTGGCTTCAGAAGCTCCTGCAGACACTGTTGGCATAGGCTTAAGCTAAAAGGAGGACAAATATTAGTATTGATTAAACAAAGTGTATAGCATGGCAACAAGTACAGATATGGCAACAAACAGAACAGATAGAATGTACCTCAATCCCATGGGTAACTAAGGCAATCTGCCCTCCTCCGTACATGAGGAGCAATCTGTCGATCATCTAAAGGAGCTCGTTACCAAATGCCATGGGTATCTGGAAAAGGAGCCAGAATTTGAGAAGAGTGGACAGAGTAACAGAAGACAATGAACTAAAATGGCAAAAACAAGCTAAAGTGCAATATGGACTACGCATAAAAAGAATGCGTACCTACTCGACGCCAGGGCAAATACGAGCCTACGGTCCCTCTTCGCATATGATCTAGTGGGATCTGCTCGATCACTCCGTCCGAACGCATGTATGTGATCTCGGTGGGATCACAAGAAATCCAGGAATGTGAGCAAATGGCAGTGGCACCTCCAGCAGGCCCATCGCTAGCCCCAGCAGCAACAGCAGCAACTCCGGTACAGGCTTGCCATGCCTAGAGTAAGAGGCGCCATCACACTGAGAGTATAAGAAGGTAATGAAGTTGCCAGGCTCATGATGAACAATCACCGTCCTCACCTATCATCAAGAGCTCCATATGGAGGACCATCCTGCAGCACGCAACTACCCTCATAAATTGCGAGAGAGGAGGGTCTGGGATGCCTAGATCTGCTACCTACGCGTGTCTAGCAAATGAACCTCTCCCCTAGATGTAAGTCTGGCCGAAGGGCCCTTGAATAAAATCCGCACAGTAGGAGCATTGCCAATGATGGCCGTATGGCGGTGTAGATCGTCCTCCGGGCGTAGGGAATACCTGCCTAGGGGTGCCAATCAACCTGTGAAAGCAGCCATCAGTGTAGTGTGAGAAATCAATGGAGTGTCAAAAATTAGTATAGTATGAGAATAATTGTGTAGTGTATGAGAAATAATGCAGTTTGCTAACAGTATGTCATAGCTAAAGACTGGTATTTTGTTACTTGGTCCGTCGTGATCGTGTCAAAAAAATAGGCGGAAGTATGGAAGGTGCGATCTATGAAGCGGCGTCGCTTAAACTGTGAGTTGTAGTACCGGGAGCAGGGTACTGACAACTCAATAGGCCTCACTGGGATTGGAGTCAGAGAAGTGAAGTAGGTATACACCCAAAGCTGGATATAAAGAGGGACGAAGTAAATAAGCAGAAAATGAAATACAAATGAACAGGAAATGTAGAAATAGAAAAGATACGTGTGAAACATACCTCTCAAACCCTCCAGCGCCGAGTGAATCTGCCTTACGGCAGGAGACGAAGCTCATGTAGGAATATAAGGTGGCCAGGCTAACGCCACCCCAATCATACTCTGCCACCTGGGGAGGTGCACCAGTGCCCTCAGAAGATATAACCCTACAGTATTTTTCCTATTCGCAAACAGGATAGTACCGAGAAGATATATGAGGAAGCCGCAGTTGTACTGGGAAACCTCCTCTGCAGTAGTTGGCAGAGTGCCAGAAAAGCGCTCTAAAAACCAGCTGGAGTGGTACCATCTTGTGGCCGGTAGCATCTAAGATCGCCTCGAGAAGCTAGTGTTGTGCATCCCTCCACTGGGACATGTCCAGATCAAAGGGGAGTGGGCCGCTAACCCCAACCTACAAGCCAGTCAGCATTGAGAAGTCGTGTCAAGTCAGCGTCATCTCCCTGGTCAAAGAGAAATGGAATAAGTTGGTGGTATGCCACCATCTCTCTACTAGGGCCCTATAAAGCAAGGACTTGGCCCTCATCTAAATGAGCTCGGAGCAGAAGAGCCTAAAGCCAGCTGCGTCAACCACTGTACGGACCTCTATGGGTAGCCTCTCATACCAGCGCATGGAGGTAGATATGGAGCCATAACCTCTAATCCTCCTAGCCACCACCTGTCATTATGGAATGTACATGGTAATAATTGGTGACCTACTTGTGAATTTCAAGTTCAAGTGCAATTAAAGAATACAAAAACAAAGGAAAATGGTTTACTGTAGAGGCATCAGCAGATAAGTGCTCCATAGGCTCTCGGACTAAGATGTCCTCATCTATCCTCAGAATGAACACCTCGAATCGCAAGATGCCGCCTGGAGGTGGCACATGTGTACACGGATGGTATGTAGCCGTATCAAATGGCCTATCAGCAAGGGGAAACAAATGCAGCAGCCTCCTCTGCCTCTATGTTCACACCAAGGACGGCACCAATATCCATAGCTGGGTCAGTCATGGGAATCTCATCACTAGCCATAGTGAGAAAAGTAAGGGAAATGAGCAGAAAAGTAGAGAAAAAGTGAAGAAAACTAAGAGGATAAGTGAAAATAGGGGAAATTCCAAACCCTAGGAGAGAGAAAATCAAGAGGGAGGTGGAAATCAAAGGGGAAAAGGTGGAAAATATGGGCAAATGTGAGAGAAATCAAGAGAAAAGCCCAAAACTCAACCAAAATCAATTCTAATCAGTTCAAGATATAGAGGATTAAAAGGGTTTTAAGAAAAAAAATTTGCAAGGATTGTGGGTTAAACTCAAAAAAGAGAGAATCTAGAGAGAGGGAAGCTAGAGAGATAGAGGTAGTGTTTTCGGATGGAGAAGTGTAAGGAAATGAGGGTTAAGTTTGTTTTAAACAAACAACTTGCGGGGAAAGGGCGAAACTGCCACTGCCACCATCGAAGAACAGCCGGCAGTCCCAATCCCCAGCCATGCATCACCAAGGACCAACCAAGCCTCGATGCATTCTATCAAATTTTTCTTTTTTTTTTTCTTTTCTATGTCTTCTGTTTTGTTTCCTTTCTTTTCTATCATTATTTGATTTATTTTATGTTCTTTTTATTATTATTATTTCTTATCAAATGGGGTTTGAAACAAAAAAAAATAAGGGGGCAAAAAAGTTTTTTTTTTTTTAAACAAAAAAGAAAAGAAGAGAGCTTAAAAATATTTTTGAGAGTTCAAACATTTTTGAGAAAAAGAAAAGAAAAGAAAGAAAAGAGAGTTTAAAAAACAAAAAAAAAAGTGTTTGAGAGTTCAATATATATATATATATATAATAAAATAAAATAAATGTTTTTGAGAATAGAAAAAAAAAAGAAAAAAAAAAAGAAAGAAAGAAAGAAGAGAGATTAAGGAATAACTATTTTTGAAAGGAAACAAAAAAAAATAAAAATGATAATATCAAAAACAAAAAGAAAAGAAGAGAAAAGGAACTTTGTTTTGTTCCGATAATTCATAAATTGTTCTGTTAATTCGTGCGTGTTGCATTCACGCCTTACTTTTGTTTTGTTTTGATTTTTGTTTTTGTCGTTTTGTTTTATTCTAATAAAACTAGGTTGGTATTTTGTCCCATACCCATACTATCGAGTTTTTATCGGTAGAAAATGCACCTAATTATCACCGGTGATGCTTTTCCGATGAGCCATCGACTAGGTGGTTGATTGGTGTTGCTCTATTTTGTGTCCAATTTATCGAGTTTTGTCATTTCATTGAGTTTTATTTTGTGTTATGATCAGTGAGAGGCTTAATTTTCAGTTTGGAACTTATTCCTAAATTCCAAATATTCATACCAGTCAGATTTTCCATTTGGATTTGCACAAAAACAAACTCATTTTTATTAATATCAGGGATTAACCCCGTTCAAATTTGTACGAACATATATACAAAAAAAGAAAAGAAAAAAAATAGAAAAATAAAAAACAACAAAAAAATAAAAAATAAAATAAAATAAAATAAAAAGAGAGAGAGAGAGAGAGAGAGAGAGAGAGAGAGAGAGGAAACTTTTTCTTCTTTCTTCTCCGGCAACGGCCACACGCTGACCTCCGATGATAACCACACGCCGACCTCACTTGCTCTGCTCTCCCGCCGATTTTTTCATCTCGATTTTATCTTTGGAGACCCTTGAAGGCCCTGTCCCAATGCTTCCGATGCGAGAGTCGACTCCTCACTGACCATCGAAGGCAAAGTACGAAGGTGCTCTAAATCGGGCCATGGAGGTGGCCTACCATTTCAGCTCTTTATTCTTCATCTTTAGTGTGCAAATCTCTGCTCGCGTATCCTTGTACATGCACTGGAGCAAGGAGAGTTAGGCGTTGACTTGGTGTACCTCACTTGTCCTGTTCTGTCGTTGGTGAGCTACATTGGAGACGGCAGCCACTGTCTCCATACAAGACTTCAACGTTTAGTGGTTAGCCTCAATATGAGATTGAGCTGCCATTATTTGTTCAATTGATAGCATAGGAAAGTTAGGCTGAGTAGGAGCAGGGGTACTCTGCCCAAGGGAGTTTAAGGGATCATTAAGGTCTGGAAAAAGAGTGAGGGGGCAGGACGAAGCCATGTGTGAGAGAAAAGAGGTGAAAAGAGAGGAGTCACAGAGAAATGGCAGAGAGCAAACTGAGTTTTGGCAGCCTTTCTATCTTTTTAGTCTCTCTGTTTTGTCTCTCTCAAGGAGTGATGAAAAAGAAGACAAAAGAGAGGAAGAAGAAGGAGAAAGAAGAGGAGAAGAAGATGGAAACAAAGCATGAGAAGGAGAAGAAGATAAGAGGGAAAGATAAAAATGAAGCGAAGGCCGAGGCAATTTATTGGCCAACTGACGCAAAAAGGCGAGGCTGCGTGTTCGATGCAGTTTTCCAAGGAAGAGAGAAAGGCGGGAGAGTTGTATGCATATAGGTATATGTATTGTATATATAAGTATAAATATATATATATATATATATATGTTTTAATCACACTTTCTAAATAAGTGTGATCGTATAAAATATTTTAATTTGATTTTTATATAAAATACTATTCCCAAATTTGTGCCTATTCTACCACAATTAAGAGAGCACGACTCTTTCCATTCCCAGATTGAATTTCACAAACAACACAGGTCTTCTCCTTGCCTTCTATTTCTGAAACGAAGAGTCTTTCTCCTTGCCTTTTGTTTCTGAAACGAAGCCCTATTTGTGTGTTTTGTACCCACAGTGTATAAATCTCACAGCTCACTCTTTCAACAACAGGCACACTCAACCCATATGTTTGTTCTTCATCTATGTGTGTTTTGTACTCCTTTTTCTCTATGTTCTGTTGCTATTTGTAATTCCATTCACTTTTGTATTTTTATGTTGTCACTGATGTGCTGCGAATCCGGACAACAAGGTATGTAAAATTCTTGTATTTCACTTTTCTGTCTTCTACGGAAGTGTTGAACTGATTTGTATGCTTTTCGTGTTTGTTAGTGCGTTTATCAAATTAGGCATACCATTTGTTTGATAATTTGCCTGACTAAAAATCAATGTACATGGAAATCGCGTAATGTTTTCCTTGACTGGTATATCTCGAAAGATCATGACAAACAATATGCATTAATTTGCTGTTCTTGGTTTCAAATTTGATAGAGACCTCATAGTATCTGGTGTCATTGGCCTTGATTTGTGATTTGGGGTCATTTAACTTAGGACTAGCCCAACCTAACCTTGTAATTGCAAAGCAAACTTTTACAGATACTGAATCAATTATCTGGTGTGCAATTTTGAATCTGGTTGCTGCCTGTATAAGCTTCTCTCTTTTACAATTATTTTTCTGTGCAATTTCCTTCATATTTGTAGTTTTGTTAAATTTGTACTTCTGGTACTCTTAGTCCTACTTGATACAAAACTTTTAGATTTTAATTCTCACACAATTCTGACATTAAATTCACCTGTAGTTTGAAATGCCAAAGGGCGACCGGGCTAGTTAACATTACTGTCTGCAAACTTGCTCGGTTATATTCCTCGGCTGACATCCTCTTCTTCGAAAGTAGCCCGGTTGGCTCTTCGACTCTTCAACCTGTCGCTTCAGTTCTGACGTCGCCATAAATGGTAACACGTGGCGGGCTGCCATTGGTTCTCGAGCAGCCAACCCGCCGTTTTTGCCAGAATTTGAATTTGGGCGGTCTCTCTTGCCTATATATACAAGACCCTTCTTACTCAATTTCTTCCTACTGTCTTTCTGCAACCCGACTCGCTAGAGCTCTCGCATCTTCCTCCAAGCCTCGCTTTCCATTCTTTGCGTTTGTGCTCGAAGGAAAAGTAGTTGCCCCTCACTGGTAAGACCTTCAATCCCTCTTTTGTTGCTATCTTCTTTAATATTTCACACATTAGGGCACTAAAACTTAGTTCTTAGGGCATAGGCCATAGAAACCGTCCCAAACCTCCCACTGTTCTTGGTGTTCTTTATTTTTCCTGAAGAACACTGAAGAACTGGGGCGGACCGGACTCCTGGTCTTCATTTGATCCAAAAAACCAATCTAACCGAGCAAATAACATGTTTGTCTCAACCCCAGCAAAAACCGAGATAACAAAAGGAATTGGTCGCTCAACCGGGCTAACATCTGGTCTGCTTGGGTGACTGAGCTCCTTAGTTAGCTTAGACGACCGAGGTGGTTTGGCACTCTTAATGACCGAGCTAAAGTCCAGCTCCCTTCACGCGACCGTGCTCACACTTACACTTGCCATCATTTTCCTGCAGAGTCCAAGGGAACCACTGTCCATTCCTGAGGCTCTCAGGACTGAGCAACAACCAATTACCACAGTGCCAAACCCCTCAGCTGAGCTATCCTAGGCCAGCCACAAATGGGGAAATTCCGCTTCCTAGTGGATACTCCGGCCGCACTGGCTGTGTTCAGGGAGGAGTACGGCATCCCGGCCGATGTCCACCTGGAGCTCGTAGAAGAAGAAACCATGCCTTGGGGGTAGAACAGAACAATGCCCCTTCACCGTGCTGTCGATCGTTGAAGGAGGCCTCCGCTTCCCACTGAACCCACTTATCACCGAGTTCCACCGCCGCACCGGGCTGGCACCCACCCAAGTGTCCACCAACACTTATCGAATTATCAATGGCGTCCATGAACTGAACAATCGGCTAGGCACCAACTTAGGTCTAGTCGAGATATTGAGGCATTACACGATGGGTCACACCGGTGACGACCTAGCCTATTACTTGAAAATCATACCGGGCAAGAAAAAAATTGTAACCGACACCCCGGATAAAGATTTGCACGACAACAATTTTTTCTGGGTGTCGGGCAATTACGAAACAGCCGAGGTGCCGGGCTGGTTTATAAGCAAGAACTTCGGTTCCTCATGTAAGCCGCTCAAACTTGCTTCTTTAGCTTACCTCTTTACTCTGTAATTAACCGATTTTCCTGTTTTTTTTTTGCACCAATCCAAGCCTTGCAAGCCAACTATCAATTTCCCAACGTAGAGGCAATACGGACCGTGCTCTGCCATCGCCACCGAGATTGCAACGAACTGCTCGGTTACACCCCAACCTACAGGTACTCTGCTCCGCGCCGATGTAAAGTAACAGACTTCTTCTGGCTCCATCGCCACCTCCAGATCCTACCCTTCCTGACGTCCCCTTAATTCGGTTGACAGACGAACAAGAAATGGCCAAAAGAAGCCGAATCAAAAACCTTCTCACTGCAACCTCGGCCGAGATACCGAGCGTCGTCGCCCGCTCCCCGGCTGCCGGTCAATCAAGTGCCGCCGTGGTCGCCTTAGCTTCTCCAGCCGCCGGGCAGTCTAGCAAAGAAACATGCCGAGCTGGCAAAAGACCACAGGCAAATCCCTCTGCTGAGCTCGTTGCCGAACTGACAACCGAGCAACCTGTCGACACGGTCAGCCCCATCCTAGCATGGCGGCCGCAGCTGAAGCACTGGGGCAAAGAGATCCCGGCAAATGCTTCGGTCAAAGGCGACAAGGAGCACTTGCTTGCCTTCGACCTCTCAAAGGCTCTGCTGCTGCCCAGCGACGTAGTTGGCAGCGACCACGTTCCTGACACCCCGCTGGTCAAATCCGCCGTGAAGTCCATGACCAGGGTAAGAATTTCAATCTTCTGCTTCAATTTTCACAAGTGTTTGCACGGTTTCTTCTCTGATCAAATTCTCATTTTGTAGGACATCCAAAAGCAGCACTTGGTCATGGAGCGCATCCACAGACTTCGGCAGAAGGCGAGTGATACCGCCAGCCAAGTCGAAAGCCTCCAAACCGAGCTTGGCCGAGCAAAGTCCTCGCTCGAAGCCGCCAATTCCAGTAACAACAGGCTGCTCGGCCAACTTGAAGCAGCCGAGAAAGAGAAAGACGAGCTCCAGGCCGAGATTGACGCGCTTAAGAAGTCCAGGAAAAAAGACTGCGAGGACGCCAATAACGTCGGCTTCAACGAAGCCGAGGAAAACTACAAGAAACAAGTCTTCGCCACCCAGGACATTTACTTCAAGGCTGGATGGAAGGCTGCCTGTCAACAGCTCGGTCAGGGTCCTGACACTGACGTGTTTGCCTCTCCACCGACTGTCTTCTTACCGACCTACCTCATTCCATATGCCAATGACGTCTTCAGCGCGCTGCAAGCTGAGGCCGAGGAAGGACTTGAAGGAGAGGGCGAGGCCGACGCTGAAGGAGAGGTCCAAACCGAACAGGAGCAGGCCGGCCAGACTGGGACCGGTGTCCAGGACCCAACTGCCACGGTCAACCTGAAGGCTGATGAGGAATTCCCTTATCTCTCCCCCCTAGCTTAGGTTTCTTTTTTCTGTTTCTATAAATGTAACCGGGCTAAGTTCCCCACCTTATGTATTAACTTTTTATCAACGAAAAGCTTTGATTTCATCAAGTGTTTGGACGGTCGTCATCAATTCCTTTTTGAGCAAAACAACCCGGTATAAATTGTAAAATTGAACATACCACCCAAGTTGAACTCACCAACTCTTTCAACCGGAATACCCATCTCGACTGGGAATAACTATGTTGGACAAAACATCAACGTCTTCAGCCGGGATAAAGCATCTTGGCTGGAAATAACAGTTGAACAGATCACCAACTTCTTCAACCAGAATAAATCAACTCGGTTGGGAATCCTAAGTTGGGCAAAACACCAACTCTTCCAACCGGAGTAAATCATCTCAGTTGGGAATCCTAAGTTGGACAAAACACCAACTCTTCCAACCGGAGTAAATCATCTCGGTTGGGAATCCAAAGTTGGACAAAACACCAACTCTTCCAACCGGAATAAATCATCTCGGTTGGGAATCCCAAGTTGAGCAAGTCATCAACTCTTCCAATCGGAATAAATCATCTCGGTTGGGAATCCCAAGTTGAGCAAGTCATCAACTCGTCCAACCGGAATAAATCATCTCGGTTGGGAATCCGAAGTTGAGCAAGTCATCAACTCTTCTAACCGGAATAAATCATCTCGATTGGGAATCCCAAGTTGAGCAAGTCATCAACTCTTCCAACCGGAATAAATCATCTCGGTTGGGAATCCGAAGTTGGGCAAAACACCAACTCTTCCAACCGGAATAAATCATCTCGATTGGGAATCCGAAGTTGGACAAAACACCAACTCTTTTAACCGGAGTAAATCATCTCGGTTTTTACATTAAAACAACAGCCCAAGTGCTAAAGCAAAATTACTTCTATATATTGACAAAAAGAATTACATTCTGAAGTGCAAGCCAAAAAATTCCTTTGCACTAGAAAAGAAAGCAAAAGCTTAGAAATAATACAGTTTCAAGTTGGCCGCATTCCATGGCCGGGGTATTGCTCTTCCCTGTAGATCCTCCAAGTGGTAAGCCCCCTTGCCCGCCAGACCGGTGATCTTGTAGGGTCCTTCCCAATTTGCCCCTAGTTTGCCTTCACCTGGCACCAGGGTGTTGCCCATAACTTTCCTCAAAACCCAATCACCAACTTTGACGCCCCAGCCTAGGGTGGGTCCGGCCAATTTAGGCCCGGGCCTAAGCCCAACCCGTGGCCTTGGGCTTGGCTCTGGGCCATCATTTAGAAGGCCGGCTTTTCTTTGAGAGCTCTTGTTGGTAGGCGGCCACATGGATGAGGGCCTTCTCCCGATGCTCTTCCACTAGGTCCAGCTCCAAGGCAATAGCCTCGGCATTTAGTTCGGGCTCGAAACTCTCACTTCTTAGGGTGGGCATGCCAACTTCCAAAGGTATGGCCGCCTCCATGCCATAAGCCAAAGCAAATGGAGTTTCCCCGGTAGATCGCCGCGGGGTTGTTCGGTATGCCCAAAGGACGCTGGGTAATTCCTCAGCCCATTTTCCCTTTGCCTTCTCCAGCCGTTTCTTCAACTCATCCAGTATAGTCTTGTTCGATGCCTCGGCTTGACCATTAGACTGCAGGTAAGCCGGAGTGGAGTTGTAGAATTCAATCTTCAAATCTTCACAAAATCCTCTGAATAGGCGACCGTCAAACTGGGTGCCGTTGTCAGAGATCAAGATCTTGGGGACGCCAAACCGCGTGACCACGTCCTGCCAGACAAACCACTTCACGTCTTTCTCTTTGATTGTTACCAAGGGCTCAGCTTCAACCCATTTCGTGAAGCAATCTGTGGCCGCAATGAAGAATTTCCAGCTTTCCGGTGCTATTGGCAGTGGCCCCACTATATCTAGCCCCCACATGGCGAAGGGCCAAGGACTGGTGAGGGGAAGAAGTGCCCTAGCAGGCTGATGGATCTAATGGGCGAATTTCTAGCATTTTTCGCACTTGCGGACGTACTTTTGTGCGTCGGCCTGCATGCACGGCCACCAGTATCCCTGCAAAATAGCTCAGTAGGCCAAGGACCTGCCCCCTATGTGGCTGCCACAAATGCCTTCGTGAATTTCGTACAAGAAGGCCTCCACACTACTCGGGTGCACGCACTTTAGATAAGGACCAGTGAAGGACTTTTTATACAACGCACCAGATGGAGAGAGCCAAAACCGCTCTGACTTCACCTGGACTTTGTGTGCCTCTTTCTTGTCAGTTGGTAGAATCCGGTCTCTGAGGAACAAGATTAAGGGGTCCATCCAAGAAGGACCTAGCGCGACGCAGAGTATCTACCATCGAAACGAGGCCGGCCAGCTCATCAACTCGGCTGTTTTCTTCACGGCCAATCTGTTGGACTCTGATTGCCTGAAACTGCTTGATGTGTTCCCTGACCAGAGCTTGGTACTTCGCCATTCTGTCATCCTTTGCTTCGTAAATCCCAAAAACTTGGTTAACCACAAGCTGGGAATCACTGTACACCAGTAGCTCGACTGCCGTCATTTGAATAGCGCTCTTGAGCCCGGCGAGAAGGGCCTCGTACTCAGCCTCGTTGTTAGATGCTGGGAAGCCAAGCGTGATAGAATGTTCAATGGTTAGACCATCCGGGGAGATAAGAACGATATCTAGACCGGCACCATGACGATTGGACGCTCCATCAACAAAAAGCTTCCACATTTCCCCCACAAAAAGCTTCCAACAGTCTAATGGGTCCTGAGAGTTGCGAAGGGCAATGGGATCACAACTGCTCGGCTGTGCGGTGTCAAGTTCGAT
>NW_021027309.1:1053706-1115194 GCF_004153795.1 Camellia sinensis | reverse complement strand
CCCATAGCTTTAAGGGGGATGGATTTTGGAGATTTTTAACTCTTGGGAAAGAACTAATTTCCCTTCTCCATTATCAACCTTGAGAGTGAAAGTGGGAGATCCCTGGGAGAGCCTTGCCATTATTCTCTCTCTAGCCATTTTGCCTTCTTCTTCACCCAATCTCTTATCTCCATCATCTCCTTTACTCTTGTGTTCTTGAGTTGAGACCATTGAAGAATCTAAGCCTCTCACATTTCTTCTAGAGAATTCGAAGTTGTTCTTCAAAGATCTTCGAAGATTTTCGAATTTTCCAACTCCTTTCTTAAACCCTCTCCTACACAATATATCCAAGCCTGTAAGCTATTTTCGTTCATCAATGAAATAGATTCTTTTACCTTTCATTCCATTTAAGTGTTACATTCACTCACATGTAAGAAATAGTGAAATCCTCTTCATAGAGGTAAAGAAAGGAATTTGATGGTGCTTTTTCTTTTCATCATTAGCTTTATTTGTTATTAAAAGTTAGATTAAGCACATCCCTCACATTGGATCACAATCCGATCGTGACATGCCGACATTTCTATTTTACACATCACTTGTTTTACTCCGTGATAAATAATTTACACGTCACTTGTTTTATTCCACTTATCAAGTTAAACCCCTTTTTATTTAGATATGCATAATTAATTGAGATTTCCTTAAATATCTTTCATTTGTTTATTGAACAAGTTGTCCTATCAGGTGATTATTTTTAAGAAGTTTTGATGGGAGTACATCTAATATATTGTCCTTTTCTTGTCTATTTTAATATCTCGTATACAAAGATGAGCAATTACAATGAATAATTTATTTTCCTTCTCTAACAAATTAAAATTAGATTTTTGTAGAAAATTATATATTTAGGAAATAAAATTTTAAAAAAACTTTGGGATGAGTAGTCTTTTTCAAATGTCCACTAGTTTTTTTTTTATTATTTTAATTTTAATTTTAATTTTTTTTAGAAAACACTGCTAAAGGTAAAAAATAAGTCATGTCGGCTAGAGTATTTTTGTCTACAACTCTACGAGATAGTGCTTTTTCCCAACATCTACTTAAGAACTACTGACGTTTTAAAAGCGCCACTACGATACGGCAACGAACATATCCTCAATGTTGGGGGAAAACACCACCTTAAGGCCCTGGTTGGAAAGGGGTTCAAAAAATTAAAAAGTCAATACAGGTTATCAAATCATTTTCTTTATTTTTGTACACATCATTTCATAAAAAATTACTAATAAAAATCAATTCTCAAACACCCTTTAAGTTATACTGGTAATTTCTAACCGTTTACCAGTGTTTTTGAAATGCCACTAATTTCTTATTTTCTAGTTGTCCAAAGAGATTCTTGAAGTCACTTGTGTAAAATTTTTTCTTAATTAGGCTGTTATTGATTATATTTTGTTTGTTTTGTGAAAAATGGGCTGAAAGTGATTCAAACAGATTGATTGGTATGAGCCTGAAATTATTATTGTGGTCCATAAAATTTTGGACCATGGTCCATGTTAGTGTATTTATTATTTTATATGTAGACATGTGGCATGGAGATGTAAGGTTTATTTTAAGTTGTTTGGGTTCCTTAATGGGAGGGCCTAGTAATTGTTTTATTTAGACCCAATCTCCTCTCCTATGCTTACTAGGATTTACATATATATATCTATATATATGTAGATCAAAAGGTTGTCAATCCCATTGAAAGATAACGTAAAGATTAGGAGAAGGAGGGGAAGAGCCGGTGCTAGGATTTTCCAATTGTGAAGATCATTCCTCAGTATCTCATGGCAATGACAAGATTAAACGGTACGTAATTAAATTTATCAAAGCTATTTACTTTAATAAAAAAATCTTGGTTTTTTACTTCCTGATATATAGATTTTGTAAATCTTACATCTGGTACCAGAGTTAATTATATTAGGATTAAAACATATAAAGATTAAAGTCACCAATCCTCTTACCAGTGTTTGGCTTCATAACATCATCAATCACATTTGGCAGTTCTTTTTCTATTCGGTTCTGTTTTGTTCTCTGTTTGTTCCTCATGACCATCGCGTTATTCTTGTTAACTTGTTACTATCAGTATATGACTATTCTTTTTTTTTTTCCCCGTGTTCTTTCAATGGATCAAAAATAAAACTTTCAATAAGCTACAGTGGATCAAAATTGTTCTTGAATATATCTATTAGGTTTTTGTAATTGGTAATCCCGTTTGACAAAACTTCTTTCAGTTGTAATTTTATTAGCACTTTTATTATAATGAAGTTATGAGTGTCTAGATGTGAATCCAACCCGATTTATGCCTACATAGAGGAGTTTGTGATCCTGATCCTTTCATGTTTGCCACTTTGCTGACTAAGTACGGGGATTGAGCTATCATTTGTGCGTTTGAGCAAAGAAATGGATCATCCAATATTTTTGCAGAGCGCCTGAACTTTTGAGAATAAATTTTTACTGCTCAAGCGGTGAAAGTTGCACTTGAGTGGTTAGTCTATATATTTTCCACCGCCTTTGCTCACATCGCTCGAGCAGTGAAATGTGCGCTCAAGTGGTCTTCGTGATTCAGTTTACTATAAAGTGCACAGTTTGCTATTTCTAGGATTGGTGCCGTTCAAATTTTCAGAGAGGAACAAAATACGAAGTGTTTTATATTGGAGGGTGCTTTATGAGTGTTTCCTTGATGATTTAAGAGTGATCAATGGATCCGTGAACTTCATATCAACATCATCAAGGGTTTGTTTGTTTGTTTTCGTTTATTCACAAAAGAGATAGTTGTTTTGCAGTGGATTCTGAAAAATTTGAACTTGAAGCTTTGGTGGATTCTAGAGTGGCTCATCATCGTGGATTCGACATCGGCGTTGTGGATTCAATGTCGAGCAAGACAATTTTGAGGTGAAGACGGTGGTGGAAAAGGCACACAGGGGTCGGTTTAATTCGGGCGTGGATTCGCTAGGTAACTAAGGGTATACTTGTGTAATTCCTTTTTGTTTTCTTAGTGGATTGTGTTGTGGCTTTGACTTGTGGTTTATTTATTTATTTATTACAATTGGAGGCGCTCCAATTGTGATTTTTTTCACGTTAAATCGTTTTGTTAATTTGTGTTGATTGTTTGATTGGGATTGTCATTCGTTATTTAAAATTGAAACATAATCACAAATCAATATCTTGAGGTTTTTTAGATTTTCAATATCTATAATAAAGATATTGTGGGTGTTTGGGAAGTAGGCTATTTTAGTAAGCTAAATTTTTTGTTTTTGGAAAGATGATTGAATTTTTTTGTAGTTGGATGTGATTTTGTGAGAGAAAAAATAAAATGATTATGGATTTAATATAACATTTTATCTTATTGGCTATTTTAGCCTATTTTGTCTTTTTGTAAATTTTAGCCCCAAAAGTAAAAAATAGTCTTTGCCAAACAAGGTCATTATAAAGTAGTATGAGTTGATCTCATAGTTCTAGAAAGTATAATTTTTTTCCACTTTGGTCAGTTTGAAGAGTTTTGATAATTCTTTTGATTGAAGTGTATATTGTTCCTAGTTTAGACCCGACCCGTTGATATTTTGAATCTGGCTTTCTTTTGTCTTGTTTAGGTATTCATACAATGTTTTTCCTTATTTCTCATTGAGTTTGAGTTTTGGAGTGTCTTGGTTGTATTTGGAACAGGGTGGTTGCTAGTTGGTCCAAATTGTTATTGCCTAGAATTTGGCCTCTTCACTTGAGTGAACCTTCTTGAGCTTAAGCGAGCTTTGTGGGCTTCTAGTACTTTTGCAGGCTTGCATAGATACTGAAGAGGTAGTGTTCTTCGCTCGAGCAAAACTTCTTGTGCTCGAGCGACAGTCTTCTATCTGTAAAACTTCTAAGAGTGTGTATTCTGTGCTTGAGTGAAGTTTCTTGCACTCGAGCGAAACAACTCATTGTGTCTGGTCACTTAAGCGACAACTCTTGCACTCGAGCGAGCTACACGTATTTCAGTTCGCAAAAACACCTTTTTACATAACTTTTCATATCTTTTTCTCTCAAAACCCGAGATCAAATCTCTCTCTCTCTAAAACCTAACTTCTCTCTATAAGTACACTTAGATCTAAGGATCTCTTTACCTTACTCTCTTTGATAAAAAGATAAAGCACTCTGAGGGCTCTCATTTGATCCAAATAGAGTTGAGTTTTTTTTATCTTTGAAGTCTCTCTGTTTCTTCCTTTGGTTTTCTAAGCTTGAGTTAGGATTTTCTACACTTTTCTATGGTTTTTAACTTAGCTATTTGTTTTTCATAAATAATATTATAATTTTGGAGGATTTTGAACAAACCTTGAGTTTTGGGTTAAAATCAAAAGAGGGGTTTACGAATGGATGTAATGAAAATGGTTATGGAAGTGAATATGAGGTTGTGTTGTAATAAAATTGTTGATTTTAATACTTGGGCTGAATTTTGAAAGAAAAATGAGTTTGCCCTAAAATGTCTCAAATATTTATTTTGTATAAATAAATGGAATTGGTATCGAAAATGTGAAACTGGATGGATGTTTATATAAATGGTCGAGTTGGACATGTATTACCACTCACACTTTGAAATGTGGATAAGTTATCTGTCTTGAAGATTGTATATCTGTTTAGAAATATCTGTTTTGGGCTATCGGTAGAGGATAACTATGATTCTTGTAGAAATTGCACAAGAATTAGGTGAATTGAAACTAATTTCCTTATCCAATTGCGTTGTCCCATCTTTAATACATTCTAAATGTATGACGTTTAGGAGGAGAAATGAGATGTACTCCATGTTTAGGAGGAGAAAGGAGATGTTCTCCATATTTAGGAGGATAAAGGGGATGTACTCTATTGAATTATGATGGCTGGAGTGTCTAGGATGAAAGTTTCGAAAACCGCGAGTCTACATGAGTGCCGATTCTCGCGGACGAAATATCCATAACATGTCAAATAGAAGTGTTTGCATGATGGCTATATTGGTCAGAGACCCACTGAGTTGTATACTCAGTTTGGTCGTCTAAATAGAATGAAAATGACTCATGAATTGAGATAAAATGGACCGAGATATAAGTTCGACATAGTATGACTTTTGCAAAAGAGTTATAAATGATTTTATCACGGACACTGTATGTGTATATCACACTTACATCTTTGTTAAGATTCATATAGTGTGTTGGATTATTTTTACTGGGCTTTGGCTCACCCTATTTGGGAAAACCATTTTCAGGTGCTGGTGATATGCCTCCACCAAGGACTTAGCTTGGGAGGACTGTGGATCTGAAGGCTCAGTTTTATTTATTTTGTATTCATTTTTGTACAAGCCTAGGGCTTTATTTGTATTGAGCTTAAGACTCACTTTTGATGTACCCAAGCTGTAACTTGAAAGGATGTAAGCCTTTAGGGCATATGACTATCTGTTTAACATTTATTTCTCTTTATTGATTCGTAACACATGTTATAGATTCAAGATGTACTGTTTATGAATGTATATCGCATGTGTCACATTTTTGTATATTAAACTTTGATTAGTGAAGGCTTATTATTTCACTTTTATTATTGTTGGTTAGATGCTATGAGATGTGTATATGATATTTACTTCGGGGCGTTACAACTTGGTATTAGTGCGTACTGAGTTTGAATCCTTTGGGCGTGGGAAGTGGTTATTACCACAATGGGTTTGTCTCGCTTGATAGAGACATTAGTGTGTATAGTATGCTATGTGATAACATGCCTATATGATTTTATGGGTATGAGATTTAATTTCTAGGATGGTGATTGAGTCTACGGGTTTTTAGAAGTCCTATTAGAAGAGTACTTGATCATTGAAGTTTCTAATTGTAACTCTGGCAACGTCGTGGGACAGTCATTATCCAAGAAGAAAATTTGTATGTGTTTAGGTGACTATGTGCTTATGTGGAGTGAATTACTATTGTCCACCGTATTAGGACGCGAGTGAGTTAGTTTCGGCATATTTGTAAATGTGCTAATTTCTTTTGTTACCTTCATTAGGATGTCAGGACGTAGTCGTGGTGGTAGTTGTGGTAGGCCTAGACGGCAGGAGGTGTCGATACCGAATGATATTCTGGCGCAAGTGGAGGGAGTTGGTTAGTCCAATGTGGTCGAACTGATAAGTCAGCAGGCCATGGGCGCCTTAGCCTGCGAAATGGCCAGAGCGTTGCGGGAATCCATGGACATTCTTAGGGATGAGAATCAAGTCCAGGCCCATGTTGACGGGGCCGCCTTTTCTGAAGTGTGTGGTATTTAGACTCGAATGAGTGTTTGGGTGATCACAAGGAGCCACTAAAGGCGGATGAGTAGCTAAAGCAGATAGTGAAGACGTTTGAGATGCTCGCCATTGAAGACTGTGGGTTGAGAGTGACCTTGGCATCTTTCCAACTTAAGGGAGATGCAGGTCAATGGTGGAAGTATGTGCATGGGAGCATTAGAGTTACTTGGAAGGCTTTTGTCAACGCCTTTCAGGACAAGTTCTTACCTTCCACTGTTAAGGCAAAGTTAAGGGGGCAGTTTTCACAGCTCTAGTTGTTGAACACATCGGTGGCCGAGTTTGAGGCCGTATTTATTAGCCTCTCTAGGTTTGCACCAGAGTTAGTGGCGACAGAGGAACGCCGTTGTGTGGAGTTCAGGAAAAGGTTAAGGATCGGGCTTCTTTTCAAGATAGCCAGTTTGATTCTTAGAGATTACAGACGACTTGTAGAGTTGACGCCTTATCTTGAGATCGTGATGCAAATGGAGGAGGAGCGGACGAGGGGCTCTTGGAAGAGTTAGGAGGTTCATGGGGACAGTAAGAGGTAAAGGGATTCTAACCCACAATAATCCCAAGGAGCTCAAACGAGGTTCACTTTTCCAGTATCAAGTTTGGATTCTTGGAGAGATGGTCAGGGGGATTTCACTTGCTTTAAGTGTGGCCAGTTTGGCCACAAGTCTCTAGCTTGCCTGCAGAGGGGAGGAGGGCAACGGTCTGCATCATTTTCGACTCATTCTCAGAGCCAGAGTCAGGGGAGAGGGCAGCCACTCACTTATTATCAATGTGGGCAGGTGGGCCACATGAAGAGGTTTTGCTATCAGTTGGACGGCACACCTGGTGCGTTTGGTTCGAGGCAGACATAGAGCCATCGGCCAGCAAAGTCAGTTCAGGCCTCGAGGGCCAATCAGGGAGTCTCTTCGGCTCAGTCAGTGCATTAGGCTTATGCTCTGAGGGGTGACCAGGTAGAGTAGAGGCCTTCAGGGCGTGTGTATGCTGTCACCGCTCCAAACCTAGTACTAGCGTCTTTGGTAGTGAGAGGTACCTTCTTGTTATGCAATTCCATTACTAATGTGTTGATTGATACGGGTGTATCATATTCATTTATCTCGTCTGCATTTGTATTGGCTTTGGGGTTAGAGTTGGCTCAAAGATATCTGTAAAAGGGCATTGGTGGCCGGCAGGCCACTTAGATGGCCGACAGCCACCAGGGGTTACAGGCTTGAAGGTTTTGGTCCAAAATAGGGCACAAAATGGATAGGGTTTGAAGGCTCAAAGATAGGGCATTTAGCTGAGGACTTCGGGCACCAAAATGAGCACATGCGATCATAATCATCAATTGCACAAGCGATGACGTTCAAGTCTTGAGGGCGGTCAAAAATGGGGTGTCTACAGTTACGCTGACCGTAGGAGAAGACTTTTGTCTTTTGAGGTGAGAGATCGTGACTTCTTAAAGATATCCCCTAGGTAGGTTTGATGAGATTTGGGAAGAGTGAGAAGTTGTCCCTTAGATTTATTGGGCCTTTTGAGATCATTAAGCAGATTGGAGAGGTAGCTTATTGCTTGGTTTTACTGTCATAGTTTTCTAGGATCCATGATGTGTTTTATATTTGTATGCTTCGGAAGTATGAGCAGGATCCATCGCACATATTGGATTAGGCCGACTTAGAAGTAGATGAGGATACCTCGTATGAGAAAGACCGGTGAGAGTCTTGGATACTCGAGACCAAGTTTTGTGAGGCAAGATAATTCCTTTGGTAAGAGTATTGTAGCGACATCACGGAGTTGAAGAAGCAACTTGGGAATGTGAGGTGGAAGTCCATGATTTGGACCTATTTGTCAATGTTTAACCATGTATTGAAACTTTTATGAGGTTGATGTAATATAAACATTGTACATGTTTTGGAAATGTGAATTATATTCAGTATTGAAAACTTGTTATTCATGTTGATGATGATGAATGACCGGTGGATGGGTTAGGATGTTGGAATTGATTGTTTATCATTGTTGTAATTGGTTTAAACATGATTTTAACGTTTGATTTAAAATTTCAGGGACCAAAATTTCTTAAGGGGGGAAGGTTATAGCGTTCCTAGTTTAAACCCGACTCGTTGATGTTTTGAATCCGAGTTTCATTTGTCTTGTATATGTATTCATACAGTGTTTCTCCTTATTTCTTATTGAGTTTGAGTTTTGGAGTGTCTTGGTTGTGTTTGGAATAGAGTGGTTGCTAGTTGGTCCAAATTGTTGTTGCTCAGAATTTGGCCTCTTCGCTTGAGCGTTTACAAGCTTGCAGAGATACTGGGGAGGTAGTGTTCTTTGCTTGAGCGAGACTTCTTGAGCTCGAGCGACGGTTTTCTATCTGTAAAACTTTTGAGAGTGTGCATTCTGCGCTTGAGCGAAGTTTCTTGCACTCGAGCGAAACAACTCATTGTGTCTGGTCACTTAAGCGACAACTTTTGCGCTCGAGCAAGCTATGCGTATTTCAGTTCGCAAAAACACCTTTTTACATCACTTTTCATATCTTTTTTCTCTCAAAACCCGAGATCGAATCTCTCTCTCTAAAACCTAACTTCTCTCTATAAGTACACTTAGATCTAAGGATCTCTCTACCTTACTCTCTTTGATAAAAAGACAGAGCACTCCGAGGGCTCTCATTTGATCGAAATAGAGTTGAGTTTTGGCATCTTTGAAGTCTTTCCATTTCTCCCTTTGGTTTTCTAAGCTTGAGTTAGGATTTTCTACACTCTTCTATGGTTTTTAACTTAGCTATTTGTTTTTCATAAGCAATATTGTAATTTTGGAAGATTTTGAACAAATCTAGAGTTTTGGTTTAAAATCAAAAGAGGGGTTTACGAATGAATGTAATGAAAATGGTTATAGGAGTGAATATGAGGTTGTATTGTAATAAAATTGTTGATTTTAATACTTGGGCTGAATTTTAGAAGAAAAGAGAGTTTTCCCTAAAATGTCTCAAATATTTATTTTGTATAAATAAATGGAATCGGTATCAGAAATGTGAAATTGGATGGATGTTTATATAAATGGAGTTGGATATGTATTACCACTCACACTTTGAAATTTGGATAAGTTATCTATCTTGAAGATTGTATATCTGTTTAGAAATATCTGTTTTGGACTATCGATAGAGGAAATCTATGATTGTTGTAGAAATTGCATGAGAATTAGGTGAATTGAAACTAATTTCCTTATCCAATTGCATTGAATGTTGTCCCATAAAATACATTGCAAATGTATGATGTTTGAGAGGAGAAAGGGGATGTACTCCACGTTTGAGAGAAGAAAAGGGATGTACCTTATTGAATTAAGTTGGCTAGAGTGTCCAGGATAAAAGTCTTGAAACCACGAGTCTACATGGGTGCCGATTCCCGCGGACGAAATATCCGTAAAATGTCAAATAAAAGTGCTTGTATGATAGCTGTATTGGTTACAGACCCACTGAGTTATATCGTCAGTTTGGTCGTTTGAATAAAATGGAAATGACTCATGAATTGAGATAAAATGGACCGAGATATAAGTTCGACATAATATGACTTTTGCAAAAGAGTTATAAATGATTTTATCACGGACACTGTATGTGCATATTACACTTATATCTTTGTTAAGATTCATATATTTTGTTAGATTATTTCTACTGGGCTTTAGCTCACCCTATTTGGGAAAACTATTTTTAGGTGCTAGTGATATGCCTCTACCAAAGACTTAGCTTGGGAGGACTGTGGAGCTGAAAGCTTAGTTTTATTTATTTTGTATTCATTTTTGTACAAGTTTAGAGTTTTATTTGTATTGAACTTAAAACTCACTTTTGATGTACCCAAGCCTTGACTTTGAAGAATTTAAACCTTTAGGGCATATGACTATCTGTTTAACTTTTATTTCTCTCTACTGATTCGTAACACTTGTTGTAGATTCAAGATGTACTGTTTATGAATGTATATCGCATGTGTCATCTTTTTCTATATCAAACTCTAATTAGTGAAGGCTTATCATTTTAATTTTGTTATTGTTGGTTATTAGATGCTGTGAGATGTGTATATGGTATTTATTTTGGGACGTTAAAAAGTGGATATATGCATGTATATATATATCACTTGAATGATTTTATGAATGATGTGCTTTGAATTCGTCACGATGAAAATAAATTTTTTTTCTTGATGCATTTAGATGTATACTCATTTGACACTGCCGCAAGGATGGAGACAAGCTCAACATCTAAGTAGTTGTTTTTGTGATTGTATGTTTAAGGATTACATTATAGATTGCATGATGGTATGTAGATTGTAAAATTATTAATATATATGTAAAGTTTTAAAGGTGAAGAAATATTAATTATTTGATATAATCTCAGTTGAATTTTTTTTTAATTAATATGGGTGAGACTGTCGAAGTCGTTAACTCATTGATATTTAAAGTTATTTTCCAATAAAGATTCTGAGAAGCTCTTCTAAAATTATATCACTCAATTACATACCCAAAAGGGGTTAATTGTGTGTGTTAGTTTTAGAGATAGTGTGAGTCGTTAAAGTTTATTGATTTTGAAACAATTTATCTACCCAAAGGAGATAGTTTTGATATATCATTCTTTCTAGATAGTTTTGATAAATCATTCTTTCTAGTTGACTTATTTAAAGATGTTGATTGTGTCCTATACATTAATCCCAAATGTATTTATATCGTGATACATTCTGCAACATCTAAGAATATTATTGAAGTTTATTTACTGTCTATTGTTGTGAAATTATAATTATTACCCATGAATAATTAATTAAGATTATACTGAACTTTAAAGACGTTGATTGTGTTCTATATATTCAAACCAAAGGTGTTTATATAGTGATACATTCTGATACATTTGAAAATATTGCTAAAGTTTATTCATAGCATATTCTTGTGAGATTTTAGTAATTGCTTATGTATAATTGAAAGTTGGAGATGTTAAAATGCTTTCTATATATTCAGTTTAAGAGTGATACATTTTAAATATTTGAGAATATTAATTGTGATCATGAGATTATTATTGTCCATATGTAATTGATTTATATTATATTGAATTGAAGGTAATGAAGGGAGATATTTTTTGAAAATTAAATTTACTCCATTAAAGTTTTGATTGTGAGTCCGTATAGGGATATTGAGTTAGTTTTAAATCTAACTGATTTAGATATTGACATACTTGAGAATGCACATTCTTAACCATTTATATTAACACTTCAGTATAGTATGAAAGATTGAAATTATATTCAATATTAACTATTTAAGGAAGTAGGATTTCAAAATATCCACTAGACGATTCCTATAAGAAAATCTAAATTATACTCTACAATGCTCCATATAATACCTTTGTTTTATTTTATTTTATTTATTTATTTATTTATTTTTACAATATCTCTCTTCAGTGTTTTATGTTTTCTTTTTAGAATATTCTGCAAATCTCTCTATATATTATTAACTCGAGTAAAAAAAATTATTTAGAACTTTTTGTGAGCTATAATGTTCTTCCCACCTTTGCAATCTCCTTATTTGTTTCTTAAACTGCCTAAAAATGCTTGTGTTAATCAAAATTTTATTTTCTAGTCATGTTATTTAAGTTGTAGTCTAATACTAATCTTGTTTTTAATAATGTTATTTTTATATTGTCCATAAGGAAACAATTTAATTTTAATGCCAAAACTAAATAAGAATGATTATTATTATTTTTAATTTTGGTAATAAAATAAAATAAAAATAATAATAATTGAAATAGATTTTTATTTTTGACATGGATGATAATTATCATAAAGTGTGTGGGAGAAATTATTCTATTAATATTATAAGTGAGTATTGATGTTATGCATATGTCTATCTCATTTATATTGAAAAACACACTGATAAAAATTTTAAAACTGTTAATTCATGGTGACTATTACAGTGAGCATGATAATTCTGGTTAATGTACATAACCTTTTATTAATTTTTTTACAAAATTGTGGAATTTATTTAAATATATCATGTTTGTAACTTTAGAAGAAAATGGAGTGGTTGAACATAGTAATTGGACTCTAATAAAAATGATGAGGTATACATTAACATGTTTAAATTGTACAACTCTTTTTTGATAAAATCTTTTTATTTACTATGCTAACTGGTGTATACTTTGAATATGGTATTAAGTTAAAAATATTTTAAAATATTTTTTTGGGGTTGTGGACTAGTAGAAAATTTAATGAAAATAAGTTTTGAGTTAGGGATTGTACATAAGTAAAAATTTTATGGTGCTTTTGAAATTAAATTGGGACCTATAGTTATTTGTTGTTAATTTGCAAGTTGTCAATGGTTTTATTATTTTGATTTTGACATAAGAATCTTTTAAGTTTAAAATGTGAAGTTTTTACATTAGTGAACATTTTAAAACTCAAATATATAAATCTAACTAGTCCATTCATTCTCATATAAGGAAAGTGAGAGTGCAAGTAGAACTTGAAGTGTCTATTCAATCTATTGATATAACTTGAATATGCATAATACGTACAACTTCCTAGACATTCACATACAGTTAAAAGATCCATATAATTATATTATTTTTGTAAATGAGCAATATCAAGAGATGAAGAGATAATTATTATGTACGATGAAGATATTTGTAATGACCTAATTTTTTTTTTTAAAAAATAGCCAGTGCATAATTTTATTGAGCAAATTTTCGAATTTGATTGTTGTGTAAATTCTGTGCGAAAACAGTTCGGTTTTGTATTTTTTAAAAATAGTTCCCGGTCTCAGAAAATTATGAAATTTTTATATGTTGTTCTCAAATGAGTCTAGCACGTTTTATAAAAATTCCAGAATTAAATGATGAGTATTTATTTTATGAAAATTAATGGATTGATTGGTGTTCAGTTTAATTTATAGCAGAATTTGAAATTGAGTTTTGGGTGTTCGGACCCGGATTTGAGATAAATTTGTTGGGACTATTTTGGTATATAATTGGACCATGTTTGACTTATGGGTGACACCTATGATTTAGATTTAATTTAAATTAAATTTGTTTAATGACTCATGTTTAACTGTTTGCTCCTTTTTTAATTAGGTGATTGGTAGTAACCACCTTAGGAGTTGTTATTATTTATTATATGATTATAATAAATATTTGATAGTTGATTTTATGGTGTGTACCATATGGCGAAAAATTATATATTTTATATAGGATGAAATTGTGTATATTTTGTAGTGATCAAAATATTATATTTTGTGGTGAGAAAAATTATATCATTTTATAATTTATATTATAAAATTTTGAGGTATTATTACCAAAATTATATTTTTTGAGAAAAATCAAGCTTTGGGAAAACACACCCATGCTGGTAACCCCTCATTTTGACTCCTTGCCATCATTTCTTCTTCCTTTCAATTCTGTTGCTTTTGTTTTCCCTTGCATTGAGCAGAGAGTTTAGCTCTCTTTCCCCTCTCTATCGTTCTCTCTCTTTTTCCCTACTCATCCACTGTTGCTCAACCTTTGAGTTCCGAGTGGGAGTCTTTAGAGTGAGATTTTGTAAAAGTTTTGTAAATAAAAGTCAGAGAGCTCGTCGTCATCTTCACAATGGTAGTCTCGGATTCATGATCGGGCAAGATGTGCCTTCTAGATCTGCTCTTTTTCATTGTTTGAGGTAGGGACTTCCTTCATATTTTTACATTAAAGTTATGTTAGGGTTATTTTGAGAAAATATATTATTATAAGAGGTATTGCATATAGATATATTTTTAGATTTTTGTTTGGTAATTTTTGGAAGAAAATTATGTTGAAATGTTAAGAATGTTGGTATTTTGAAATTGATTTTGGGAAAATCATTTTGTGTTGTTAATTTTGTAAAAGAAATCCGAAAATAGAATTTGATAGTTGTATGCATTGTGTCTACATCATATTATGATTAGATGATTTATTTTGAGAAATATAAAGTTGATTTTTTTTTTTTAATCTTTGATTTGGAATGTATTTTTGAGAAAAATAAATTAATGTTGAGGAATATGGAGTAAATGCTTAAGTAGGAATTATAGAGTTGTTTTGGGATTAAAAACTATAAAATTATTATATTCATGATATTTTATAAAAGATGATATGTTGATGATTAAGTTGTGTTCATTTTTATGAAAAATATAATTTTTTTATTTAAAATATTTTCTTTATATTTGTTAAAAAAAAAAAAGAAAAAAAAAGAAAAAAGAAGGCCTATAATCCGGGGGGGGGCACGTGACCCCCCTGGTCTAGCTGTGGCTCTGCCACTGCATATGGAATTAGTTTGTTACACAATTATTATTTTAATTTAAGTCATGACCATTGAGTTAGAACACATAAAGTGTTATGATATTTATAGAGAATTAAAGATTATACAATTGTCTATAGAAGGATTAATCATCTTAATATTATTGGTTGTACAATGTGAACTTTGGTAGTTGCTCAAATGATGTATAGTATTTATTACTGGTTATGTTTTTATGTTTGCACGAGGTGTTATTTCATGGAAGAGTTGCATAAAATCTCTTATAACTTTTCACTATGCAAACATGTTTTAGAGTTCAACTTGAGTTATATATAATTAAAGAATTTTATTTCAGAGCTTGGAATTTTTGATTTCATCTCCAAACCTATAAAGATGTATTATTATATGGCTTTAATTTTCTCTATGAAGAATAATAAAAACTCTGATAGTGTTAAATATATAAATTTAAAGTATTTCAAAATTAGAGAGTCGTTAAAGATGATTTTGTTTATGAGCACATGTTACATAATACATACTAGTTGATCCTCTAAATAAAGGGTTTATGCCAAATTTGGTTGTTTTTTATTAAAAATTAACAAACTTTAGACTTTTGAGTTTTACAAGACAGGCTAGAAAAATAAATAAATTAAAATTAAAATTCTGAGAAAAAAGTCCAAAAAGAAAAAGCCAAAAACAGTTATTTTTTGTTGCTTTAGTGAACATTTTCCCCATTTTTTGGATAAATTACAAATATGCCCTTGAGATTCTTTTGCATATTAGTTCTTGTGATTCTAAAAATTACAAATACCCCATTGTCAGAGGTGTAAAAAGGACTCGGCCCGGCCCATTCGGGACCGGGATCGGGCTCAGGCTTATCGGACTCTTGTCATATTTATGTCCGGGCTGGGCCAACCCATTTGTCAAAAATGTAGGCCTAGGGCCAAGGGATAATTAGGCCTAGAGTTGGACTTTGTGCCTGGGCTTGGGTTTTGGTTGGGTCTTTTTCTTTTAAATTTTTTTTTCACCAAAATAGCTTGAAAGGTGATATTGGGCGTTGGGTTGGTCGAGCCTCAAATCGGAATTGGATTGGGCCGAGCTGGGCTAGAAATAGCATGGCCCAAGCCATAGCCCGGAGGGTTGGGCTAGGCTGGGCTTCAGACTATAACGCCCTAAAAAAATGCACAATAAAAGTACACCAACCACCGCTCCTTACGATAAATGGAAATAAATCTCCAATACTTGCATACATAATCATAAGAGATTTACAAAATAGTTCCACATGTGAATATACATTCAACGACTTTAGTACATGAATCTATAGCATGTAAAACATTCGGTCAAAAGTAAGTAAATGCCCTCAAGGGCTACAAAGTCCAAGGCTTAAGTCTAGTTATAGAAAATGGTTGTTCAAACTTACACAAATATAGCCCTTGGCTTGCAAAAAATATAATCAAAACAAAACAAGAGCCTTGTGCTCTCAACATACACATCCACGCCCTTAGTTTAGCGGAATCTCTACATCTTTTCTTGCACAAAATCCCATAGGGTGAGCATAAAGTCCAGTAAAAAATTCTTAACAAAGTATATACATTTTATACAAGTCTCATGAAATAAAATGCTCATGCCATGCTATGCTTTTAAAAGAAAGTCGCACCTTCATATTTTGAAAGCCATCATGCACAATGAAATCTTGAAATTTCAACAATTCAATAATTTTAAATCAAGTTTAAGGGGTGGTAAATACGACTTACGTAATCCTTAGGTTAGTGTCTGCAAGTAGGAATAACTGGCACTACCAAATCCCCACTTTACCGGTAGCTAATTGGAAGGTACGTAGTACCTCCTCCGCGCGTGTTTTTAGTCTTTCACCCTGGACACTCAGGCCAACTTAATCAATTCCATCTACACCCTATATCTGGATTTACCAACGTATTTACCCCAAAACAATTTAATGAAATCTTGTTTCACAAACATTTCCCTTTTCATTGCAAAATTTTCAATTCTCAATTCAAAACTCGTAATAACCAAATGAATTGAGATGCAATGCAACATATCAAGGCATCATAACACTCTTCCCTTTTCAATTCTTCCACACAATTTTTCCATTGTGATCAAAATTTTCATTTCTCTTTCCAATGCAATTTCACGAGATAAACATATACTCATTTATATCTATCGAGGAGTAACACCATTTCCATATTTCAGGCATTTTCATCAACTTAGTCATTTCATATTTATATCAACATTTTGATCAACAAACTTCCAAATCAACTAATTCTCATATACCTCATTTCAACATTTGTCATAACATTGGTCAAATATCAATTTCATAACATCACCACATTTTTTCTTGAAAGTTCCCAAATTTCTAGAGTTTCCATAAACTAGGTTTTCTCCTCATTTTGAAAGGAATTATTTCAAGATAACATTTCTCTACAACAATATAGCTCAAAATCTCAAGGGTTTTTAGAAAACATTGTGGAAACCCACTTTTGAAATCACCCACAACTCATGAGTCAAAAATCAAGTTCAACACAACAAGAAGGAGTCACAACAACAACATAACTTGTAAAAATGTATATATAACTCAAAGAAAAATCCCTACCTCTAGTTCTTGAAGGAAAAAGAGAAGAAAGCCCCAAAATTAATGGTGTCGAAACTCGATCTCCATCGTACACAATGTAGCCCTCGAAGAGTTCTCCAACTTTGGTAGAGGAACTAAGGTCAAAAAGTTAATAAATTTAGAGAAATCAAGGATTTAGTGAGGTTTGGTGTAGATTGTCTTGCATTTTGCAGGAGAAAAGGGTTTTTAGAGAGAGAGAGAGAGTAAGAGAGAGGGAAAGTAGAGAGAATGAGGAGGAATGTGTTTTTAGAGATTGAGAGAGATGACGAAAAAGTGATATACACACAGCCTAAGAAGTAAAAAATGAGGGAATTTTTGGACACAGCGTATTCTCGCACGTGCGTGCCTTTTCTCGTACGTGCGGCGCGCCTTCACCGCACGTGCGGCCTTCACCTTCGCACGTGTGACCCTCCTTCCCCGCACCTACCATTTCACGTGTAATTATTTCAGTGTTGCACCCTGGCCGCCCCTGTTTTTCGCACGTGCGACCCTCTTCTGCACGTGTGGCCCAAGCCTCCACACGTGCGGCTCTGGATCCTAGTAAAAAATTTCACCTGCTGGACTGAGACCTTCCGAAACATGTGGAACTCAACATCGAAATAAAAATAAGAGCGAGAATTTTGAGAAAAGTTTTCAAAATAGAAAACCCAAACAATCGTAAGGCCTCAAGTTAAACCCTAACACTCTAACACAATGAATCCCAATACGAACAAAATAAAAAATAAAATAAAAGAAACAAGACGAATTACCTGCCCAACCATCACACAGACTGGCGGCCATTTTTACACCCTTACCCATTGTCAGAATTTTTTATTTATCAGAATTAATTAAAAAAAATTAGCTACTCTTATATACAATCATAAAATTACTTGAATTTTTAACTGAAATATATTTATGGTGTCATTAATATTATTGCTTCATAGAATAATTTGTTAATAAAATGAGTCATTTGTTATGCGATTAGAAATATGAAGGGGTAGAATGTAATTTTCAGAATCACATGGGGTAATCAGTATTTTAAATAAATTTTAGAAGGTATATTTGTAATTTACTTGTTTTCTTTTTACTTTTTTAGATTCATCTAGATAAGACGGACCTGAATGTAAAAATTTTAACATACATTTGACATAATATATTCATCATTTTTGGAATGTACAATTTACTTTAATCCTGTGTGTTTTACTCCACGTGCAATTTACCTATTAATATTTGAAAATAAATACATAACTCTTATGTTTTGGCACGTATTTCACACTTATTATTACTTTGCACAGAATATGTGACGATATACTTTAGTTCTTAAATTACAAGAATAATTGGAATAATCCCCGTCTGAGCTCAACCATAAAAGAGGAAACTCAAGTTTACCCCTATTTAAAAAAAAAAAGAAGGGTTGTATAAAAATAAATAAATAAATAAATAAAAAGAATTCTTGGGAAATTTCTACGAACTTACTTAACTTTTTGCCTTTAACAGTTCAAGACAACCCCAAATTTTACGACAATTATTAATTACTATATTTTTTTTTTTTTTTTTTTGGGATTGTGTATTAAGAAATTCTTTGGATTCCAATCCAGAGATTTTCTCTGGATTTCAAGAAATAGTAATGAAGAGTTCAAGAAACACCAGAAAATTTCTCTGCTTTCCTAATCACGATGTGCAATACCCAAATTGATCACCCAAATAAGTAACAACAACCAATATACATATATCTAGAGAATTTTTCCGGACTTCCTAGGCCAGAGAAATTCTCTGGATTCCAGTCTAGAGAATTTTTCTGAATTCAAAAAACAGTAATGAAGAGTTCAAGGAATAGAGCATCTGGCTTCATCGTGATTTGCATTTGTCCATATACATAATACATATACAACTTCTCAAACACTAAAACTTTAAATTCGAAATTCAAAAACTCAACATCCCCAAATCCTTGAAGACCCATCAACACCATACAAAATTGTCAAACAAACCATAATCACATTGTTCATGAGATAGATTTTCAAGAAACACATACTGCATCAACTATATTGCAGAAAATAAAGAAATCAAAACAGAGGAAAAACAGAGAGAGAAAGAGAGAGAGAGAGAGAGTATATACGACTGTGAGAGGAGATGAGGGAGAAGATAGCGGTGGCAAGAGGATATGTAGCGGTAAGAAAGAGCTGTCGGTGGCGGCGATGGAGGTGGAGTTCAATGGGGAAAGAAGAGCAAAGAGAGAGAAAGAGAGGGAGAGACCGGTTTGATTTGAGAGAATCAAATTTCTCTGTGATATATGGGTGTCAAGGTTGAGGGACCTTAGATATCACAAAATAATATTGTGAATCTCTTCCGTTATTAAAAATGGGATAGGGATCTTAGACTAATTCTCTCTTTTTTTTATTTGTTTTTTATTTGTTTTATTATTTTATATAAAAATAATTTAATAATCTCTACACTAACAACTATCATCAGAATAAACAAAATTTTACTTAAACCCCTCACTATTAGTCCCCTTACTAATAATCTCCTCACTATCAATCCCTTCCATCCTACCTCTGAAAACAAACGGGACCTCAGTGAAATCCATTCACCATTCACCATTTCAGTCCACCGTTCTGATTTTATCATTGCCATTCGTGACTCGCCGATCCAAATTTCGATCGTCATTCAACCTTCGTAATTGCCTCCACAAATTCCACATCCACTATATTACCACACTACAAGAATTTACACAATTGCCGACCACTTTTGCCGACCAAAATAATTTTGGTCGCAAAAAAATGACATTTGGCAACCAAATATTAATTAGTCGCGAATGATCATTATTTTTGGCGACCAAATATTATTGGTCGTAGAAGGTTATATTTTGGCGACCAAAAAATGAGTTGGTCGTAGAAAGTGATATACTTTTGCCGACCAATTACAAATTTGGTCACGGAAGGTCACATATTATTTGGCAACCAAAAATTTGATCGTCAAAAACTTATTTTTAGCAACAAAAAAAATTTAGTCGCCAAATTTGTATTTTTAGCGACTAATATTTTAGTCGCCGTTGATTGAGATTTGGCGACTAAAAAAGTTTGTCAGCGAAGGTACCTTTTCTGCGACTAATATGGTCTTTTGGTCGCCAAAGTTTGGGAGGGAAATTTGATTTTTATAGAGGCGGGAATTGAATTTTTTTTGCGACAAAAAAATTTGGTCGCCGTTTTTAAAACGACGTCGTTTTGTACCAGAAAAATAAAAAAAGAAAAAAAAAAGCCCTAATCCCTTCTGCCTCTAGCCCTCTCTCTGTGTCTATGTTGGTCTGCCCTCTCCCCCTCTCTGTGTTCTCTCTCGTAATCGGTGCCCTCAATCGGTGCCCACTCTCTCTAGCTCACCGAAGTCCCTCACCACCGATGCTCACATCCGCCGCACATCGCCATCGCCGCAAATCGCCATCGCCCTCTGTCTTTCTCTCACACAGAGGGAGCGATTGCTGGATATTCGCCAAAAGCATACGTATGCATACGGTACCGTGATTTTTGCACTCTCTATCGTTGGTTGAAGACATTGTTTACTGGGCAAGGCTGGATTCTTCCTTCTACCTGGTCCTCTGTCGAACGGGTATCCAGAAAGATTTTTGGGAATGTCTCTCCTGATGTTGTTGCAGAGAGAAGTGCCCTAATTCAAGAGTGTTTACGATCCATTCTGCACTCCAAGTTTTCATCCAGCGTTCTAAGTGCTCTAATTTGGTTCTTGACTCCACAAACTTTTCTTTCTAGTTCTCCTGCATTTAATAAATCCAACCCTCAGTGTCCCTTTTCTGCCAGAAGCACAGACACAAACAATGTATTGACATTTGGGAAGACCATTTCCCTTATTGTTGAAATTCGACCAAATATTAATGAGGTACTATGTACAAGTGATGGCGGAGCAATATTAATGAGTTACACTAGATTTTGTTCAAATCTGTAATAGCTTTATGACTAGATCAGGCACTTTAGATGGCTTCTGTATGCATTGGAATTTTCATTAAATGGTTTGTCTTTTATTTTGCTGCTTTCCAGATTTTGATGCCTGTCTTCCCTGGACAGCTACGTTACATTCGTAAGAACCTGTTCCATGCAGTTTTTGTTTTGGATCCTGGTTCAGCTTGCGGTCTTGAGGCAAGTATTTAATATCTATCAACTAATCTGAGTTTCTTGTTGCATTTCATTATCACAGGAATTGCTCTTTTTTTTTTTTCTCCTTTGGTATTTGTAGTCCATTGACATGATTATTTCTTTGTATAAGAATAATCTTCCAATGAGATTTGGGGTGATATTGTTCTCTACGAAGTTCATCAAGATGATTGAAATGAATGATGGCGAAATCCTAGCAGCTCCCATGAGTAATGATGATGTATCTAGTCTGGTAATGCTTCTCTCTATCTTATTCAATGCTTGTGATAATGTCTTCTAACTAAAAGTACATTGAGCGTATTTGCAAGTCAATTGGGTTTAAGGACAATATTACCTTAGATAACATGTAACCCTTGATCCAATGCCTGTTCTTGAACCACACTGATGTGACTTTGCCAGATTAGAGGAAGTATTTTGACATAATTCTCGCTAGTGTTGCATTGTGATTTACTGGAGCAAGGAATAAGAATTGTTGTCAAATTTTTTATGAATTTCAATGATGATGAGCATTTCTGTTCTATTATCTAGGCTTTAATTTTAAGGGATTGTTCTGCCTTATTTTGCAAACCAGTAATGCCGGAGGTGACTGATATCACATGCCGTTGTATATATTTGTAAACAAGAGGTTGCTACTAGTCCTCCAGATATTTAATTGGGCTTAGCTGCCACCTGACTGCCCGCCCATCCTGAAATTTATTGGTGGAGCCTAATTTGAACTTGGTCATAGTGGCCTGAACTTGAAGTTTGGCTAATCTTTTCCCAATATGAAATGAAGCTTTTAATTATTTTTTATGTTATATTTGTGTTTTTCAATTGTATTGTAGAAAAGCACAATCATAGAAAGATGCGAGATAGGGATAAGGTATTTGAACTGCAGTCAGTTAAGTTAGAACTAAGCTTTAGTAGACTTTTTACTTATGCTGAGTAATGTTTCAGGTGTAGGTTGGCCTAACTGAGAGTCGTAGAAGTAAATTCTAAGGACTTTTTAAAACGTGTCAGTAGATCTGTTATTTGGTATCCATTATTTATTTATTTAAAAGTTTTGTTGCAACACCTCATGATCTATCTTACAAACGAAATCATTGTAAGAAGCTTTTGTGCTTTGTGTTTTGTCCACTTATTCCATAAATTTATTGTGATGCTAATGAAAATTGTTATCATGACTCTGTTTTGCAGATCATACGTCTTTTTATTTAAATTAAGGAACATCACGGGATTCACATGGTATAGCGATCCCGGGTTTACCCTTGTTGTATAGTGATCCGGACATGTGTCCGTGGATGTTGGTAGTTGTTTATTATCTTGTTTACATCCTTTCTTACTTTGTATTTGAGTTATAGGATGTGTTGGGCAGATTTGTTTCAAGTTGGTTGAGTTTAGAAACCAAAACTAGTTGCCCAAACTTTGACCTGTCCGCTCGAGCGGGAATTGCACCCATCCAGTATTTCCTGTGCAGTGTTGGACGCTCGAGCGTGGGATTGGCCGCTCGAGCGGGATTGTGTGAGTGCCGCTCGAGCGGGGAGTTGGAAGCTCGAGCGGAGACCTGGCTGATTATAACAGATTATAAAGAAAAGAAAAGAGAAGAAGTTAATAGATAGGACAGATATATTTCAACAGATCTAAACTTTTTACTTTCTCTTCTCTCTCTTACTTTTCCAAAGTCACCATTGTTGAGCCTCTCACTCTAGACTCTACCTTCTCTCTAGGTTTTGATCTAGTAGGAGTGATTTGCTCACCTTTGGCCTTTACAAAAAAGTTGTTGATTGTCGAGGGCTTCATTTTAATCTGAAAATCTCGGGTTTTGGAGCACGTTGAGTTTTGTCTTCTTCTCCCTTGGAGCTCCGAATTTGAGGTAGGGATAACCTACTCCTCTCTATGGGTTTTGTCTTTAAATTTTGGTATTTTGAGATGTTGGGCTTGGTTTGGTAATCTTGTAAAGGTTTGGGGCTTTTGTGTAATTTTACAAAGGTTGGGGTTTTATTCATAATAAACCTAGATGCATGTTTGGCATGAAGAAAATGGAATGATTGTTGAATCATTGATGAAAATGGGACCTAAGGGTTGAAATGGTAATTATGGAAAATGGCCTAATTACATTGTTTAATTAATTGGGATAATTAATTGGTGAGTAATGAGGAAATGAAATGTTGATTGAATATCCATTTGTGCATTTGTGCATTTATTTTCTGTTTAGAACTAACTGCTTTGGGCTATCGGTGGAGGATAGTCGAGATTGTTGTAGACAATGCATGATGATTAGGTAAACGGAAACTAATCAATGGAATGTGTCATGGAACTTAACGGGTGATAGAATACATTAATTGTATGTATTGTGATTGTATATAGAACCAATGTGTTTATATACGTTATGTGTAGAGGAGGAGATAGGGGATGTACTCCGCGGTTTAGGGGAAGATAGGGGATGTACCTCTAAACCGGATAGGTATTGGGAGGAGATAGGGGATGAACTCCGTAGACACAGCTCATATGCTTGTCTAGAGAAGTGAAGATAGAGCTCATATGCTTATCTTTGTGAAGTGTGGATACAGCTTGTATGCTTATCTGTGGATATTGTTGATATACATATCTGTTGTAGAATGTGGATACAGCTTGTATGCTTATCTGTGGATATTGTTGATATACATATCTGTTGTAGAAAGTGGATGTAGCTTATATGCTTATCGTGGATATTGTTGTTATACATATCTGTAGAGAATGTGGATATAGCTTTTATGCTTATCTGAATATGAGATATAGTTTTTGTACATATCTGTGGAAATGATGATAGAGCTAGCATGCTTATCTGTTGAAAAAGGGAAAATGAAAAGTAATTGGGACTTGTAAGTCGTTGACATAAATATGTAATTTATGTGATTGTATCAGTGTTGACCAACTATCAATTGCTAATGTTTTAGTCATTGTCCATGGTTGGTTTAGTGTATTTCTACTGGGCTGTGGCTCACCCTATATGGGAATATCATTTTCAGGTGCAGGAAGCATGCCACCTCCAAGGACATAGCTGGGAGACTAGTGGCGGACATACTTTTGTCGCTTAACTTTTGATGTATTACATGTAACTTCAAGCCCAGGGCTTAATGTGTAATCGAGTTAGAACTCTTTTGTTGTAACCAAGTGTTAACTTGGAAAGCTGTAAGCCTGTAGGGCATTTTGTTATGATGTTAACATGTAATACTTATGTAATGGAATTCTAATGAATAAAGAAATGTGGTTAGTTTAAATGTAAATGCATGTCTTATTTGATGGGTTTAATGTTATTATTTTGAGGGCGTTACACATGGCTTTCCAGTTTTTGAGCAATGTATGACTTTGGAATCTATATTATTCTTATTTGCATATTCTGGGATGTAAAAGAAATCATTTCTCAGTTTTGTTTCTTTCTCAACATTTTGTTGTTTTGCGGGTTCATGTTTTCTCTTATTTTCTGAAAATACTGAAACTAAATATAAAGACCACAAATCTTTGGACAAGTAAAGAAGTTCATGAATCATGAATATAAAAACTTTATGGAGACTCTTTCTTAGGATCAAAGGCCAATAAACATAAATGAGTGGTAAAACACATTCTTGATATCACCTTTACTATTGCAGTTCCTGTCTCATGCTAATTTTGCAATTACTATTTACCTCCATCTCATGTTTTTATGCACTGTCCAAACTTCAAATTGTTTGTTAAAAAGGGATGCTTGAATATGTGATTAAAGAAATAAGAAAAACTACAAATACATCGGATAATATATTCTCAAAAAATCACAAAAAATAAAATGATACAATTTTATTCCGTTACTTACTGTTACCAGGTTCTGGTACTGGTAATTTGAAGAAACTCAACTCACTAACGCCTTGTCGCAAAGGTTTTGGTACTTCTGTTCTATTTAGATAGAAATGTCACCAATGTTTAATGAGAAAGTTAGGAGATTCTTTAATGGGTCTGGGTGTGTAATCCTGTGCACACTTCTGGATGTGTGTGAAACCAATTAATTGGCAATTTCTAAAGCTTCTTGTTTTTTCATGTCTTGTGAGCGTGTCATGTGTCTCAGGGTAGCATCATTAAATTCATCTCAAAACTGCTCTAGATTGAGTTCCATTTTACTTGTTATATGGCAGATAAATAAATTACGGATTGAGTCAGCAGATCCTACAGAAGATGCTCCTGAAATGCATCATGTGGAAGGGGCATTTGTTGAAACATTATTGTAAGTTTTTTTATTTTTAAATTTTGAACTTAAAATTATTGCAAGTTTGAAAGATATTTTACAGTTGAGTTCATTGTTATGTGTACATAATGTTTCTGATCATTCTGCATGCATATTTAAGAGTTGATTATTGTATCATCGTCTTATTATGTCCAATTGGGGTTGATGTAGATGTTCTCAATTTCTTTTGGTTGATTGTTCCTTTTAGTAGTCTACCACTCAAATGTACTTATATTCTGTAGACCGAAGGCTAAATCTCCACCTCAAGATGCTTTACTAAAACTGGAAACAGAGCAAACTTTCACTGAACTATCTCAAGAGAGCTCCATGTTTATTTTTAAGCTGGGTTTAGTTAAGCTCCAATGCTGCCTCTTGATGAATGGGCTTGTTGTTAATGCTAATGAGGTACTTGCTCGAATCTCTTGTTGCTTCTTCTTCCTCCATAATAATATATTCTTCTATTTTCTTAGCTTTTGTCTTTGACTGTGGTAAGATTTCATTTAAATTTTGTTTGTTTTTTGTAGATTTCCGTCAGCATGTCGTATATGCTCTTACAAGAGATATGGGTTCTTAAGTTGGATTCTTCATGATCTCCCATGACCATTAGCACAAGAATGACATATTTAGTTTAGAAGGCAAAGTTGATTATTCTTCTTTGTAACTTTACATATGATTGGCTACTTTCTTCTCTTTTACTTTTGATCCCTGGTTTTGTAACTCTCTTCCAGCTAAATCAACCCTTTAGCCTTACTAGACTTCTGTCACTCGTAGTTTTCAAAATTTGTAAAGTCTTACGTCTCATGAACGATGAAAGGGATGTGATGAATCATTTTGTCATTCACATCATGGATGATGCTTTAAAATTATAGGTTTATTATGGATTGAATGAATTATTAGGAATTACAGGTGTATTGTTTTTCTTCTTTTGGTGATCAATTTATTAGTCGGGACAAATAAATAATTTTTTTTTGCAAAAAATGACAATTGCCGACCAAGAGATTTGGTCACAAAAAATACATCTATTGCCGACCAAAACAGTTCTTGGTCGTGGAATCTCACTTTTGCCGACCAAAAGTTTTGGTCACGAAAAATAACAAATGGTGACCAAATTTTTTGGTCGTGGAATGTCACAATTGACGACCAAACTTTTTGGTCGTTGAATGTGATAATTGGCGACCAAACTTTTTGGTCGCGAAATGTGTCAATTGGCGACTAAGATATTTGGTCGGGAAAATATCACTTTTCGCGACCAAAGTGTTTTAGCGACAAAATGAATTAGTCGCGGTAATTAAATATTTAGCGACCAAAAATTTAGTCGGCAAATCCAACTTTTGCTGACCAACCAAAATTTTGGTCGCGAATTACTTTTGCCGACCCTCAATTGGCGACCAAAGTAGCGACCAAAAAAGTTGGTCGCGGATAATTTTTGCCGACCAAAAATAGACTTTTAGCGACCAATTTTTTTGTTGCCAAAAGTGTTAATTCTTGTAGTGCCACCATCACCATGTTCTTCTCCTTGTTGCTCTTCTGTCTCCCTCAGTTAGTCTAGATCTCATCATTATCTCTCTCTCATTCATCTATCTTTCTCTCTTTGTTCTCTTTCCTTCTTATTTTTTTCAAATCATCTCGTTTGATTTCATTTTTTAAATTCACTTTTTAAAAATTTAAAGTCTTTTTTCATGTTTTTTTTTTGTTTTCACTAATTTTTTTTTAAATATTTTAAATATATATATTTTTTAATTTTTAGGTACACCTAACATAAATATACTTAAAAAGTATAATATTTGTGAAAATAAAATCTTTAAAAAATTTACTAAATACCAAAAAAAAAAATGAAAATTTAATACATATTCACATTCATGTGTATTTATTATTTTTTCAAAATATTTTTTACATATATTTTACTTTTTAGATACATCTAAGTAAGGAGTATATAAAAAAGTAAAAAAAAAATGTTTAAAATTTTAAAAATACTCAGTAAAAATAAAAATAAAAAGCATGAACAATAAAAAAACTCAGTTTTTATAAAATTGAATTTAAAAAATTAAAACCATCAACTCTAAAATTTTGAGCCAACAATTGAAAATTATTTGTTTTGCTCACAATAAAATTCACTACTTTAGCATAGTGAGTTTTTTTTGTCATTGTGAAATTTTACTTCACCATAAATATTCTACGAAAAATGGTCATCGTCATTTGACAATGGTCATGGAAAAGTTGTTCCTAATTACAGGAGGTGGCAACCAATGGAAAAATAACTAAATATGAAGAGGGTATAATATAATTTACCCAATAAATATGTATACTAATTTTTCTTACTTATCAATTTGACACCAATTACCGCATCAGTAATACTATGATTATTAAATTATTTTACTACTTTTTACTTATCATGTGATGTATCACGACAGAACCATTATGATGATAACTAGCACAAATGGTGGGACTTAATAATTCAATGCAACAATTATGTAACACTTATATCTTTTAAATTATTGAAGAGTGTATTTAATTCTTTTATTTTTATTTTCAGAGTCTTTGGAGTTGTTGAATTTTGATTTTGGAAGAGTACGATTCAATTTAGATTTGTCAGGATTGTTCGTTCGCGCTCGTTTACATTGAAAAGTTCTTTGGGAACTTGGAAAATCTGTTCTGGTGTCGACACTAGCCTTCCTAAGGATCGACACCACCTTGTGGCCTTGCTCTTAGTGTCTTTCCTGGTTTATAGGGTCAACACCACGGGTTCTATGGGTCCACCATTCCCTTGTTGTTTTGTTCTGAGTTACATTCTGAAATATAGGGTCGACACCACTAGTTCCTAGGGTCAACCATTGTCCTCTACACGCATTAGTGTCTCAACTTTTCTTCATGAGGGTCGACACAACTGTCATAAAGGTCAACCCTTGTGAGTTAATTTTCAGATTTTGGTTCGATTTTGGGCTTAACTTTTTGGGAGTTTGACTTATTCTTTCCCTTGACTTTAGGCCTAGTATACTATCATTATAAATAGACCCCAAACACACTTTTTTCATTCACTCTCTCTTCTCTCTCTCTCTCTCTCTCTCTCTCTCTCTCTCTCTCTTCTCTTTAAACCGTGAATCCCTCTCTGTCTCTTAGAAACTCAACTTTTTCACTTAGATCTCTAAATCTACTTGGTTAGAGATATCTTTTCACCTTGGTCGTTTGAGGAAGATTGTAGATCTCGTCAAAGGCTTGCTTTTGATACAAGAGTTTCGTATTTTCATCGACTTTGAGTTTTTCATAGTTCTTCTTTTCGCTTCAAGAGGTAGGTTCTATTTTCTAAACTCAATATGAGTTCGATAACATATTTGTGGCGTATTTTGTTATTTATATTTGGTAGTGATTTTGAAAAGTAATTTTGAAAGAAAATGAGGTTTGGTTCTAAAACCATGGGTTTTGGCTTGTGTTGGAAAAATATTTTAAAAAAATGATATTGTTTTGGGAGTTAGAATGATTTTGGTGAATGGCTTGGTTGGAAAGAGATGGAAAGGAAATGGTTGTGGGATCGTGAAAATGGGTGTTATTACTCTTTTGGAAAGTATATCTATATTGATATCTTTTGATTATTGCATTAGAGATAACTATTTTGGCTATCGGTGGAGGATAGCATTACCGTGTGTTAGAAATTGCTTGTGGATTAGACAATTTGAAATCATTCATTCATGGAGCATATAATGAATTTTGGAAATTGAAATTGTTTGTTTGGGAAAAGGTTTTGAAAATTCTCACATTATGTTTTGGAACATTTGCATTATTTTGGAAAAATAATATTTTGATTTACATGTATTGTACTATTAAAAAGGGTAAATAAAATGGTGAATCTAGGAGAAAGTTGTTGTTACATCAAATAAGTTGGCATGTGTGTCCAGGTGAAAGTCCCAAAAATCGGGCGTATATATGGGTGTCGATCCTGTAGACGAAATATCCGTAAAATGGTAATAGTAATGCTTATATAGCCTACGTTTACATTGGTGCCGGTTTACAGTTTCTCGCAGACGAAATTTCTGTGAAAGGTTGTGTTGTTTTGGAGATTTACCAATTTTATTTACTATTATGTTGGTTTGGAACAGGATGTTTGGAAAATGATTTTAACAATGTATTTGCTATTGTCTAGTGATGTATTCGTATTTGATTTAGCAATGTATTTGCTGGTTCGTATTGAGGTACCGGGATTGGTTTTTGGAAATGAATTTTATATCAAACTGATGTTTTGGACTCAAGAAAACGCTTTTGATTAAACGTAAGGTTTCGGTAATTGGAAAGAAAGGATTTTGTTGAGAAATCAAATGGATTAGAAAAATACATTTGGGCATATTGTTTATATGTATTGCATCATGATCATTTATGCTTGTGGAGCATGTTTAGTTTTTGAAATATTCTCTACTGGGCTTTATGCTCACCTTACGTGGCCTAAAATGTTTTTCAGGTGTACATGTGTGGATATGGATTGAGACGTGAAGCTGTGTTCGGAATCATGTGGGGGTAGTTCTGTTATTTGTAAGCCAATGGCCATGTATGTTATTTATTGGTCGTGTGCCATTCTTGTAAGGTTACACCCTTGTGTATGATGTAAGCCTCAGGGCATCTAATTTGATTTTATGACACTTGTGCATGTTTTAGTTATAGGACATCCATTTGAAGTAGATATTGTATCTAGGAATGCATTAAATCGGATGAACATATGTATTGTGTGACTATATTATATTCATTTGCATGAGAGTTGTTATCTAGTGTTCATCGTTGGGTAGTTTATTCAAGTGAGTTGAACCGTGTAAATCTTGGGTGTGACAACTTGGTATGGTGGGCCATAGTGTTCATCGTTGGGTGGTTTATTCACGTGAACTAACCCGGTTTTAAAATCTTGGGCTTGTGGGCCATAATTGATTTATCTTGCTCGGTGAGGACATTTGTATGTTGTGTGGTAAGTAATAACATGCTTTTGTGTTGCATTTTATGTGGGTATGGTGTTGAGACTCATAGATATTATTCGGTCTCTAGTTGACTAACTTAGAGGTCTTGTTGGAAACACACTTGATCAAAGTTGTTTCTAATGGGAAATCTAAGCGAGCACTGGAACAGATTACTATCTTTGTAGACTTGGCACGATTATGTGTTATGTGGCATGTGGTAACTGATGTGTGAATTGATTGGAATCTAAATGCAATCAGTTTGAGTATTTGCTTATATGATGGTATTGTGTTAATATTTCGGTGAAAGGTACTCGTGTGGTGTATCCTAGGTCGCATGTTTTCTCTTTAATAGAGACGTTTTGGACGATTGTAGTAAACGTTGAGTGGGCACCTTGATGTGTGCCATATAGGTGATATGTTACGTATTAGTATAGGTTGTGAGTTGGTGTTGGTTTGTCCTTAGTGACTGCTATATGCCTTTGAGATACGGCGGTGTTTCGAGTCCTTGTGCTTGGTGGTTGAGTGGAGTTGTTATACTCATTTAAGTGACGTCATGTAGGTTCAGTGTTGGTTATTAGTCTGTAGACTAGTACGTATTAGAGTTAGTTATGACCTTGGGGTCAGAAATGTGAGGTGTAGTGTGGGTGTGTTCTCCAATGGAGTGAGTTGTTGTAAGTTTTGTAACCCGTGGAAGGGGTGTTGGTGGTGTTGGAGTTTCTAAAACACGGAGAGTTCGAATTGCCCTTAAGGCCACGTGTCTGTCATCACCAAAGTTGCCTCGGCTCGGGAACTTGGGTACGATTGGGGAAGGTCACTTCGTGAGCACCCCCGCTCGCCTGATCAAAGATCGGGCTCTACTAACCATGACATCGAGTTTTGAAAACATTATGCGTTCTTATTCCAGTTATTAGCCTAGATTTACTATGTGATGCGCACAACATACAAGTATAGACTGGATCACCTGAATTGGAACAAAACGTTTCATGTTTGTTTTTGAAAGCGGTTTGCTACTCGCAAGTAGGCTAAAAATGCAGATTTTGCCACCATCAAGTGGGGTTAGAAAACATGGTTTTGCCACTATCTAGTGGGCTTAAAACTCACAGTCAATGCATTATTCCAATTCAGATAATCCAACCTTCGCCTACAGGCATTCAGGCAGTTATATCATATAAGCATATAGTCTCGCGGTAAACATGCTATCACGGCAACATCCACACGCATGCAAGATGCTAAAACGTAAAAGCTTACCTAGTACTTCGAGCCAAAACAGAAACTAGGTTAGAAATCCATGCATGATCCTAACTATACAGAAATGCCTAATGCAACACATGCAAAAATGCAACTACAATAGGCTCGGCTATTCTAAAATGACATGTGAAATGCTACAACTAACAAGTATTCAACTCGGAATTGAAATACAAATGCAGTTAGTATGATGCGCCGAGCCCAGTGCATGCAAGACAGATGAATGATGTAAACATGGAAGCATAAGTATGCTAATTGAAACATGTCCTCAACTAACCATCATAAGCTGGTAAATAAAAAGGAGAAAGACGTGGGGTTGGAAGACATACATCACACATACGCACACTTATTACAATTATGCCCTCACTCGGAGGGTCTGAAAGAATAATACAGTTCGAATAAATAATTACAGTCCGAATAAGTATAAAACCCTAATTAATTAACAAATTAACTAGGAAAGCGGATAAACTAGCATGCAAGCTTATGGACCGCCTCAGCTCTATTCCGAATGATGAAAGATGCATGCTTGAGTTGCTCTGCGCGGAAATCCATTGCGATGCCCTGATTCGCCCTTGTTTGCAATTAATGCCAGAATGCTGTGTAAGGCTTTAGAAAGCTGCTGATTTCTGATTTACTGCAACAAAGAGCAAGAAAGGGGCACAACAAAGTATTTTCATATATGTATGCACGACTACTCTTCAGGGAGTGTAGTCCTCGATCCTTGTACCACCAATCACGCATCTCGATGCATGATGGCCGAGGGGTCGAATTGCACAACTCGATGTGAAATGAATGCACATATAAACACAACAAGACCTAAACTCCATCATGGGTAATCCGAAGTGTCGGCGACCGGGAATTGAGGCACGTTCCGTCACTCGGAGTACGAAACGTCCCTCGTTTCTCGTGCTTGGGCTAACTCTTATCCCAAACACGATACAAATGAGATGGTATACACAATGCGACTAACATACAACCTAGCATACACAATGCTATGAAATGGCATACACAATGCTCGATGTAACATGGCATACACAATGCTCTAACATGCAACTCAGCATACACAATGCTATGGACCGAAATGGCATACACAATGCACGATGGACTTACACCAACATGAGTGGACCTCAGCCATACTCACATCAGTGGCCATGAGATGAAAACAAGACAACCGAAATGCGTGCACACATGCACAAATACCAAGGACCGAACCTAAGGCATCAAATGCTACCCTACCGAAGCATGGCAAGGGATGAAAGATGGCATGGAATAGCATAAATTACAGCTCTGAAACAGCATGAAATATGGTCCCGAAACATACAAATATGGCACACAATGCAAGCTAGGGGGCCGGGTACCGAAACTAGTGAAGTGCGTTACTCTAGAGGTACCCAAAGCAATGCACCAATGGAAAAACTAACCCCAAACAGACCCTAGGCAGGTCTGAAATAGTGGGAAAATGGCCTAAAATGATGTCTCAGAATGCAACGGAGTGGAGCTCATTCAATGGTCGGTAAATGAGGCATACAAGCCCGACTCTCAAACGCATTTAAAGAGATGAAAACATGGCAACATGGCATTCAATCAAGCTCTGAAATGTGATGAATAATAGGCTCAAAACATGAACACACTTCAGTATATGCATGCAATGAAACTCAAAACTCGAAGCTAGGCAAGTGCATTGAACTACAAGTATGCAAAATAGACATCATTCGACCACGAGGCCCAAAAAAAAAGCTAGGGTAGTCCAAAATAAGCACAATGTTAGTTCAAAGCATGGCCAAAAGGTGCCAACATGAAGGGTCAAAACAACACGCAACCTAGGCTAGTAAGAATAGTTTTCATGGCATGTACATGAAGCATAAGAGAGGTCACCAAACCAGCCAAAAATAGGAACATGACATGTTAAATAAACCCCAAATAACCACTGAAATGCATCCAATGCATGAAAAAATGATGAGCTCCTTTGGAGGGCCATGCAAGGGGTTACTCAACACATACAACAAGAACACTTAACATTGCAAAACCAACTCTGGAAATCAATTATGAAAGTCCTAAAACTCACTAAATTGGCCCTAAAATAGGTCAATGAAGCATACAATGAAAGGCCCCTTTGAAAGGCCTTGAATGAAATTGTTCTACACATGCATTATAGACATAAAATGTGGCCAAAGGGGCTCCGGAAAGAGCTAAGGTAGACCTTGAAACTCACCAAATTGGGCCCAAAAAGTGACTTCACAACATGCAAGTGAGGGGCCCTTTGGAAGGCCAAAAGGGCCAACAAATAAGACAAAGAGAGAGGGGGTCACCCCCTCTCTGATTTTAGCTCTCAAAAATACATCCAAGCTACTGAAAATCTACTGGATTTCAGTGGCTAAGAAGTCAAACCAAGGCCAATGCAAATGCTCACATGCATAGCTCAAAACATGAGTAAATAAAGCATGAAAGGGGGTAGATGACCCAAACAGAAAAGTGAATTCAAGTAATCATGTTTATAAGCTCAAAAGAAAACTTTTTTAAGTTTATGACAAATCTCGAAAATGCTCACAAGTAGGACTAAGATATGATGCAAAATAAGCCTACAAAGAGGGATAAAGCACACAAGGATGTGGGAGGCCTCAAACAGAAAAGTATTCTTAATCAAACTTCAAGAGGAGCTCAAAATATGACACTTTACAGTTTATGAAAAAACCCATAAATACTTGCAAATAGGGCTAAGCTATCATGCAAAATAAGGCAAGAAAAGGAAAAACGGAGGCTTACCCTTGTAGCACAGCAAAGCAGCTTCTAGACCAAGTTGGTGAACCTTCAACCCTTGCAAATCAGTCCCAAAGTGCTGGAATAGATGGTGGAGGTGGTAGGCTATGAGGTGTAGTGCAAATGGTGCAAGAAAATTAGGGTTTGAAGCTTGGAATAGTGAGTTATGGAGGGTGGAGTGTATATGCCTTAAACAAATTTGTTGAACCCTTCAAATGGAAGAGGAGGGCCTCTCTCATAGAGAAGAGAGGCCAAAGCTTCTCTTGGAAGATTCAAATATCCTCCATACACGTGTATGGAGGATGGTCCAAATGCCTCCCAACTGGCACAGTTGTGATGCATTCAGAGAGAGCAAAAACAAGAAGCAGGCCGACCAGTTCAAGTGGTCGGCCTGCCACTTCCCCTAGTCGGCCGACCAGGGGTCAAAAGGTTCAAGGAGGAATGTTGGCCGGCCATCCCAAAAAGGTGGTCTCTCAGATGAGTGTAACACAGCTGTATGGTGGAAAACCAGAAAATGTGACCCAAGAGAGAGAAAAACTAGCTTTTTAGCAAGGTTCAAAAGGGTCAAGAAGAATTACTGGTCAGCCTACTCATATTGGTGGCCTCCCAGATGAGCACAACAAAATGGTGGTATGAAAAGCCAGAAATTGTGGCTCAAAAGTGAGGAAAACCAGCTTTCTGTCAGAAAAATCGGCTTTAGGAGAGAGAAAAAGAGAAAACTAGTTTCCAAGGGGAAAAGGTGGCCTCCCACCATACTAATAATGAAAATAAGGTCCCTACCAAAAATAGACCAAGACGAATGCAAAACGAAGGTTCGGGGGCCTCGAAAACAGGCTGTTAGGCACCGAAAGTGGCGTATGACCACGAAGGTGGTCTCCCGGGCCACAATGTCCCTCTAAAGGGAGGAAATAAGGTGTGTGCCCAAAATCGGAGCAAACGGAAGTAATTAAGTGGTCCCGAACCGAGGCACACGGCCGACGGCTCCGAAAACCGGAAACTGGGCTCCAAACGGGAAAAATGGCCTACGACCACGAAATGTAGCCTACGGCCACTGAGAGATGGTCTACGAGACCTCTCCCTCCCTTCGAGAAGAGAAAACAGAAAAAACAGGACCTGGTTCACAAACCGAGGCAAAGCACAAAAGAGCCCCGAAGTCCGGGGGCGAGGCTCGCAGCCGAGACTCCGCAACCTCTGAACGAGCACAATATGCAACATCACCGAGCGCTCAGTTGGTGACGTTTGAGTCTTAAGGTTGGTCAAAAATGAGGTGTCTACAATTAGCCCTATAGTTCAAAATCCCGTGGTTCTGAATCTAATTCCACAAATGCAAAGTGAAATAGATAAATATAAATGAGTCAAAATCCTGCAAATCTTTTGGAAAATCAATTTTGAATCAAAAATGCCAAAAATGGACTATTTTGCCAGATTTTAAAGTCGCCACTAAATATTTTTGGGAAATTTAAGAAACCCATGACTCGTGTCAAAGGCCATTTATCCGTCATCACCAAAGTGTCTCAACTCAGGAAGTTACGTACGAGAGAGGAAGGTCATAAATTGAACACCCCACAAGTATGTGATACACACAAGTATAGACTAATTTATAAAAATTGGAACACTTTGATTTCATGTTTGTTTGAAAATTGTTCCGAATATGTACCACTTGAAAAAGTTATCTCATATGTACATTACTCAAATTATCTCAATTTAAACAATTAGCCTTCATCCGCAGGCATGCAAACAGATATGTCACTTAAGTACTTAGCCTCATAGAAAAGAAGCTTGACATGACAATAATCACACGCATGCGATATGCTAAAGCAATAAGTGCTTACCTAGTACTCCAAGGCAAGCCAAACAAAATAAAAGAATTAGAAAACATGTATGCCCCTAACTAATGCCTAATGAAACACATACAATATGCAATTAATAGATTCGGTCGTCTAATATGTCATGTAAATTACTTTGATAACATGTGGTAAAGCACGTATTCAAGGAAATAACAAATGATAATGCTGTTAGAATGATGAACCGAACCTTATGCATGCAAGACAAATGGATGCAAATCATGGAAAATGCTAAAAGAAGCATGATGTTCTACACTATCCATCATAAGCAAGTAAATAAAAGGGAGAAAGAAATGGGGGTTGGAAGACATACGCATTATTACATTTTTGCCCTCATTCAAAAGGGTCCGAATGGATGTCCTAACTAATTAAGCTAATTACTACAACGCCACAAATTAACTAACTACTCTAGCTAATCAATTCAGTTAACTAACTACAAATTAACTTAACTAGCTATTTTAACTAATTAATTAATTACAACACAAAAGTTAACTAGCTATTCTAGCTAATTAATACAAATTAGAATTAAACTAACTAATTAGTTACAATACATAATTAATTAACTGAGTAATTAATTATTATAAGTCCACTACTTTAAATACAACATACTACTATTAATTTTAATGGGTCTCGAGAAACAAGGGAATGGCTTATGTATGCGCGTGGATTTTCACCTAAAAATGCTCTCTGTGCTGCTGCCAGAATGTTTCTATTGCATAGTAGGAAAATTACACTGTTTCTCACCTCAGTCTATGCTCTGTTCTGTGAGAAAAATGGTATTGCCTCGTTGAAAAAGGTGGCCGGTCATACAATATAAGTGGCTGGTCGGTTACTAATTTTGGGTTTCTCTTACTGTAACAGAAAACAAACAGAGCATTCTTAGGGGATGTTTGTCCACCCTTCCTCTTCTTATCATTAGACAGATCAAAGAAGGGGTAGGCTCGATTCCCAAGCCATCAATCGGCGCAATTCATTACGTGATGACTTATGAACCAAAGGATACAATTTCAATAAATGCACAATAAAAGACTCACAAAACCCTCCCTATCATGATATTGATCAAGGGAAGCAGTTGACATTGACTCTTGAACCGCTTTCATCACTAACAAGTATGAAACGACTCAAGACTCAATGAGTTCAATTAACGTTCGATTGAACCCAAATCATTTTATTATCTTGCTCCATTTCATTCCAACTTTAATACCTCTTTTAATTACCTTTTCATTCATTAGTCATTTGAGGCCAAAAATGAAGATTAAATCGACTAATGGAGAGGAGTGTCAAACCGAGGGTTGTTTTAGGCATGAGAGAGAGATCATGCCGTTGGTAATGAACCTCCGAAGAGATTAAACCATTAAGCACAAAGTCACCTCTCCAGCTTAAACAACACTCATTTTGAAGTAACTCTCAAAACAAATAAAATGCTAAGAAAAGAGGGGGAGTGCAGAGGTGATTACACATGAACACAAGTATGTAAAACATGAAATAAATGCTATCAACTTAAATAGGTTGGTGTCTAATGCTTAAAACACCAAACCTATGAGGACCATTACATTACAAGCATGCTATACAAGGCACAAATGAAATAAACAACCTAAAACTGTCCTAAAATAGTAACAGATAGGACTGAAATTCCCAGGGAAAAGCTTGAAAAAGTTAGCTACAATATTGAGGAATTTAAGCTAGTAAACAAGTATAAGAAGAAGAGGCTAACCCCTTCATTTTTGGAACTTCAAAACTACATTTTTAGCCTCTGAAAACCTCTGAAAATCAATGGTAAAAAGTTTAAAAAAAAGTTGATGAATAGATGAGAAACACAAGGGGAAAGGCTTAGAAGACAAGGTACAAAGAAGGGTGGTTAACCTCTCTACCTTTAATAGCCTTAAACCACAAGCTTCAGCCTATAAAAACAGTACAGTAAGAAAAGATAAGAAAGAAGTAGTGTAAAGGAGCTAGCAGTTATACCTCTTGAAGATGACTAATACTTTTGTTCACAAACCACAAAGCTTACACTCTCAAGGGCTAAGATTTGAGCTCAAGAGTCTCAGCAAAATTTTTGGTTTAGGAAGTGTAGAGAGAGAGTATGTGGGTTGCAAGATGGTGAGAGAGAGTGCTATGCAAGTATTGGAGTCTTTGGAATTTTTCTAACCTTAAAACCAAGGGGGAAGGTCCCTTATATATAGAAAAACATGTTACTATCTCGGAAATATCAGTATACATACAGCTGGTGCAGTGCATGCACCTGTAGAGACAACTGGCACAACTGGTTGCAAAATATCTGGTTTTGACACAAATGGCCGGCAGGCACCTTTAGTGGATGGCCGTACACCTTTAGTGGACGGTCGTACACTCATAATTGACCTGTGGGGACACTTGGCCAGCCAATCCACTCAAAATGACGTAACTTTTCACAACTGGTCGGCTGTCCACAAAAAATTACTCTCAAGCCTGACTTCAAACGGGCATATCTCCTTTATCCGGACTTGATTTTAGGTGATTCTTGAGTCTAAACCGAAGCCCCAGAAGTCTAATTTCCAATGGAGGTGGTCTCACATCTAAATTCTAAGTGTGCAAAGAGATATTCTTAATTTAGTGAAGGCTGCTCATTTCTCTCTTAACGAATTAATGCCCAACTTTTTCCCAAACTAGTTTTCTTATAACCCCTCCTATTTTCTCCAACTCCAAACCTCTAAATAAGATTTTTTTTTAAACAGAGTTCACCTACCTTCTATTTATTTCCACTTTGTCCTTACTCTGTTTACCTAAAAGTGTAATATTTTAAACAAAATGCGAGTCTCGGAACATCGTAGAGACATATGGAAAAATATTTTGAAAAAGAGGGTTTTTAAGGTCTAAAATAGTTTTGGTCAAAATAGGGTATAAGATTAGGATTTAGAAGCTCTTCTTGCTGAAGAAATCGAACGTTTATACAGCATAACTTTCATCATCGAGTGATCAACTTGAGGTGCCTAAGTCTTAAGGGCGGTAAAAAATGAGATGTCTACAGTTGCCCCTCTTTGACAGAGCTCAGAGTCATGAAATGACATGAGTGAATTTCAAAGCCCGAAGACAACCCATTTTGACGAGGCTGTAAGACTTGGGCAAACAAACAAAATGCAGATGTAGTTGGTTGGACCCGAGGGTTGCCTACGTATCCCTTTGCAAGGAATCAAACCAGCGTAGTTCACGGGTAGGATGCAAATGATATACAATGCAATGCAATAATATAATCAAACCATAAGTAGTGGTTACCACACAAATATCATAAAGGGATGGGGATGTAAAATCAAACTACTTTTTATATAGAAAACAAGTGGACACAACCAAATGATGCCTGACACAGGCTAAGTGCCTACACCCTCAATACCAGTCTCGACGCAGCATGGGTGCTTAAACATAATAGAACCATGTTTCAACGTGAAAGGGGCGCGAGCACATGCAAAACTATGTTTTTTGCAGAAAGAATACAAGTGATTGGGTGGTATGATATAAATGAGAAATGATCCGCTGGGGAAAGATAATAATCCTAAATGTTGAATGTAACAAGACAAAGTACAATGCAATGGATGCAATGGAAGAAGTGAATAAGGGGCGCAAGTCGAACCATGTTTTACCTAGAAAAGGTATGGACACAAAACAAACCACGTTTAACACAGAAAAGGTGCCGACACCCTCAATACTTGCCTCAGCACAGCATGGGTACTTGCACATGACAGAACCATGTTTCAGTGAGGGAAATGTATGAGCACATGCCAAACTAAGTTTAACATGGAAAGGATGCAAGTGATAAAATGGTATGATGTAATGGATGTAATGGATAGTGTAGTAGATGAATAGGGTGACACAGTGTAACCACATTGGAATCGTGAGAAGAGAAAGAAAAAATCCCAAACACGCTGAAATTGTGTGAGGAAAGGAACACTCAAACCATGCTGAAATCGTGAAAAGAGGTCCTATTGCTTAGGGTTGCGTCTCACGCGTCTTGAGAAAAATTCCAAACACGCTAAAATTGTGTGAGGAAGGGAACACTCTAACCACGCTGAAATCGTGAGAAGAGGTCTTGAGAAAACTGCTGAAGGTCGTGTTCCACGTGTCCCAAGAAAAAAAAAAATTCAAATACGTTGAAATCGTGTGAGGAAGAGAACACTCTAACCATGTTGAAATCGTGAGAAGAGGTCTTGAGAAAACCACTCAAGGTCGGATTCCATGCACCTTGAGTAAAATTCTAAACACGCTGAAATCGTGTGAGGAAGGAAACACTCTAACAACGCAGAAACCGTGAGAAGAGGTCCTGAGATGATGCGATAGATGCAAAGAGTATGATGAGATTGTGCGATAGATGCACAGAGTATGATCATGCGATAGATGCACAGAGTATGATCGTGCGATAGATGCACGATGTGGTATGTGTGACAAGCAATGTAATGCATGATGTTTGGAAAATACAGTAAACCAGTAAAGCGGCGCTTTAGAAAGCACCTTAAAGGGCGAGTGGTGATGAACCGCTCTACTCTGACGAGGATCTCCCTTTTGTGTTCTTTGAACTCTTACCTTCAACTCACAGTTTAAAGGCCCTCAAATACTGGCAAAGGGTAACATCTGTATGTAGAAGCCATGGATGATGTTTTTCTTCCTGATCGTATTCACAACTTTCCCTATTTTCTAACGGGGTGATAGACTAGGTTGATTCAGTGTTCGGAATTGAGGCGCATACACGCTACCTCAACCTATGGGGCTGTCATACAGATTTTAAGCTGATGATACACCCCTAGGTATTTAAACTAGACTTTAGTCTTAGAAATTTCAAACCTTTGTGTTCTAGGCCTCAGCCATTTGAACTCTAGTTTCTATCGTCGTAGTTGGTCTCCTAGGAACTCATTGTAAACACAGCCAATATGCCTCTGGTGGGGAAATGGTGTTTAGAAAGAGCACTTTGATCGCCATTCTGACTTACAGCAGGCTTGAGCTTGAGGACGAAGTATACTCATACTTCGGAGAAAAGACAAGGCCTGAGAAGGTGCATCCAAAATGTAATCTCAGAATTTGCTGAAGTTGAAACAAACTTAGATGCTCCAATTTTCCCTCTTTTTCTTTTGCTTTGCAGTCTGGAACCTATGTAGCTTCAGATAGGTCCTTGTTTGGTTGCTTTCTCTTTTGATCGAGGTTGGACTTCGCAGTTTATGAAAGAAAGAATCTTGTTTTGCATATCATGGTGGGAATGGCACGACACTCTGAGCATAAAACGATTTATTTTTTTGAAATTGGAACTGAGATTGAGTTCTTAACTGGGTATTGAGCCTACGACTGACCAAAGTCAAAACAACTCATCAAAGGAAAAAGCAAAGTAAAATAACCTAACACAACTATTTACACTCAAAACGACTCAAAACAAAAATCGAGACAAACAAAAACAACAAACACAACACCTGATGTTTTCCACTAGTGGGAGACCTCTCGGTTCATGGGGAGTGCACTGCTTCTCCAAGTATTGTTTCCCACCTTTTCTTATTTGTGGTTCTCACACCACTTGGGCCCTCAATCTCTATTTTCTCTAAAAGCTCATTCCTTACTTTTTCTCTCAACGCACACCTCTTTATTCTTTAATCGCTCTTATTTTTTATCCCTTCCCAGGTGTGGTTGATGGATAAGCTAAAAGCTGTGGACCCTTGCCCCTAGTATTCTAGTAGATTCTTCTTCTTTCGCTCACAACCAGTGAGCTTTCCCATAGAGGGGTCGTGATGCGACTGGATGTGTAGCAGATCTGTAACTGACATCAGTTAGAATAAATTATAAATACACCCCTTCAGGTTTACTTAAAATACAAAATGTTTTTATGTGATTTTGAAAATTACAAATATCCCCTTGTTAGAATTTTTTTATTTAACTTAATTAACAAAAAAATGAAATTCCTAATTACTCTTCTATGCAATAATAAAATTAACTGACTTGTTAATTGAAATTATTTCTAAAAACAATTAATTGACCTCATGATTTAAGTAAAATAAGTTATTTGTTATGCAATTAAAAGCTTGAAGAGGTGTGATATATATGATTGTACAATTATAGGGGCAATTCATATTTTAAGCAAATCTCAAGGGATGTATTTGTAATTTACCCATATATTTATATATATTTCAAGGAGTGCTACTATGAACACTGCATTTCTTATTTTGGACTCCGACTTATAAATTTTAAAACACTTAAAATTTCTTTCCTTCTCTTAAATAATATCAAAATTATCATTGTGAAAATTTCACCCACACTCAAATGCATACCTACACCTCTGAAAACCATTATCTCCTAAAACCTTAGCAAAAAAAACTTCCCAGAACCCCTCTCTCATAATGGTGGAAGAAAAATGTTTATGAAATGAATCGATTGGTATAAGGAACATATTCTCTATGATGTTCACTTTTTTTTCGGATTCAGTACGTATGTCTTCCTTAAATTCTATACATTTCCTTGATCAATCCTAAACCTTAAACACAACAGATATAAATATATATATATATATATATGTATAATTTGAAGGGAGCAAATCCGGATTTTGCTCAGTCTCAATTTCGTTCCTCCCCTATCCTCGAAGTCTCTCTTATCTCTCTTTCACTGAGAATATTTGGACTTGTGTTTCCGAACAAATAAGTTATGTTCGGACTTGTGTTCGTGAACAAATAACTAATGTTTTAGTCTATGTTCCCGAATTTGAAAAAACGAAAACTCCTAAAAATGTAAACAATTTAACCCTTCAAAGTATATTAAATTTCCATGTTCGAACTAGTGTTCTCAAACAAATAACAAATATTCAGGCCTGTGTTCCTGAATTTTGAACATATGTTCAGGAGTTTAGTACCGAACAAAATACGAACAATTTTTACCATTTTTGCTGTGTTTTTCAAGAAATTTACCCTTACAAGGCCAATCTCCTCAAAGTTAAGAACATCATCAAAACTATAAACCTCCTCTAAATTTGCATTGTTGTACTCCTCTTGTCTCATAAAGTTGTGGTTGTCGAAAAAACTTTCGCTCATTGTCATTGTTAGATAAGTGTGTGATCGAATGTTTGCAAGCGTTGCTGATGGAATATCACCACCGGAGGATTCTCAAAGTTTTGAGGGTGGATAGGTTTTGAGGGGGGGATTTGAAAAAATGGACGAGTGATGATGGAATTAGGTGCTCTCATAAACTATATCTAATGATTTAGTGGGCGTGTTGGCTTAATTGTAAGATGAAGTGTCCCAAAATGATTGATGTTCTCTTTAGTATTATTGTAAAAAAAAATGTTAAAAAATGGAAAGTCTAAAATAATAAATGAAATGCTAATAGTAACACTTATTTCAATTTATGTAGATTGCTAATATAAAATTTTAGTTGGTCCAAACAATACTCATATATAATTTTCTTTTCAATTGAGCCCCACATGATTTTTGAGGGGGGCCTCTAGGCCTCAAGCAATAAAAAAAATATTCAGCCTATTAGAATTGAAAATAAAAATGGATATGCCAAGAACCATAATAAAATGGAGTTTGTTTAAAACATAGGCTGAACTATCAATAAATCCTAAAATGTGATTTTATGAACTATTTAATCTTTCCTTTTTTCTTATGAACCCAAAAGTCCTATTAAAGTAGAAATTACATCAAAGGGTAGGTACTTACATGTTTGGGTTTAATTAAGGGATAAAATTGGATTTCTCAAAACGTAAAATTACATATTTGGACAATTTGCATTATAGAAGTTTTAGAGTTTCCCCATTCTAGAATAAATCCCACATTACGAACAAAAACCTAACACTTTAATGTAACACTCTAATAACATAACACTTCAATGTAACATATTAAAAAATTTCTTGGTGTACCTTTTCCAAACTTAATAATGTAACACTCAAAAAAAAACTCTTTAGTGTACTTTTTCCAAACGTAACGCTCCAATGTAACATAAAAAAAAAAAATCTTGATATACTTTTTCCAAGCGTAACACTCGAATAAGTGTAAACCCAAATGTAACACTTCAATGTAACACACAAAAAACACTGAAAAAACTCCTTAGTGCACTTTTTCAAACGTAATACTCACAGTTTGAAATTATACATTTGCCTAAAAACTTACTAAGGAATATTTGTACTCTTTTTGAAATGGTTTGAAAAATTTCACATTTTTTTTTTGTGTTACATTGGAACGTTACGTTCGGAAAAAGTATACTAAAGAGTTTTTTTGTGTGTTACATTAAAATGTTACACTAAGGAATGTTTTTGGTGTTATATTGAAGTGTTACATATGGAAAAAGTATACTAAAGATTTTTTTTGTATGTTACATTAAAATGTTACACTAAGGAATTTTTGTGTATTACATTAGAGTGTTACACTACGGAGTGTTTTTAGAGTATTATATTAGAGTGTTACATTTGGAAAAAGTACATTAAGAATTTTTTGTATGTTACATTAGAGTGTTACATTAAAGAGTTTTTGTGGGTTACACTAAGAAATTTTTTTGGAGTGTTACGTTTGAAAAAAAATATACTAAGGAGTTTTTTTGTGTGTTACATTAAAATGTTACAATAAGGAATTTTTGTGTATTACAGTAGAGTGTTACACTAAGGAGTTTTTTTAGAGTGTTATATTGGAGTGTTACGTTTGGGAAAGGTACAGTAAGTAGTTTTTTTTTTTATGTGTTACATTAAGGTATTACACTAAGATATTTTTTTGGAGTGTTATGTTTGAAAAAAAATATACTAAGGAGTTTTTTTGTGTGTTACATTAAAGTGTTACAATAAGGAATTTTTGTGTATTACATTAGAGCGTTACACTAAGGAGTTTTTTTTGGAGTGTTATATTGGAGTGTTATGTTTGAGAAAGGTACAGTAAGTAGTTTTTTTTTATGTGTTACATTAGGGTATTACACTAAGATATATTTTTTAGTGTTACATTGAAGTGTTACGTTTGAGTGTTATATTGGAGTATTACAGCTTGAATTCATATATTTGGCCAAAACTTAGCAAGCAACTTTTGTACTTCTTTTGAAATGTTTGAAAAATCCCACATTCTTTTGAAATATTTAAAGAATCCCATATTTTAAGTCATTTTTGTTTTGAAAGTTTTTCCAAATAAAAAATATTTTTATATAAAAATTTATCCCAAATTTGATTCTCATATATTGTGTACCTTACCTTTTTAGCACAAAAGAAAAAATGGGAAAGAAAATAATCGAAATAAGAGTATAACCGTAAATCTAATTTTTAAATAATGTATTAAATCTATCTTTTCAAAATCAATAGGACTAATTGGTCTATAAGAAAATCCTTAAGACTAAATGGATCATCATTCCTCAATATGAGATTTATAGGTAAATTTTCCTAAAACATATTGGGGGAAATTACCAATAAAAATTCAAGATTTGACTGTCACGCTCCCAAAATAATTACAATAATACATCTATAAATAACTAATACCAAAAGACATGAACAAAATAACAGACTTTCATTAGTTAGAGTTAATTTACATGAATGACACATGGGATAGACATTCATAAACTCTACCTTGAATCTATAGCATGTGATACCAGTTAATGATCAACAAAATAAATGCCCTAGAGGCTTACATCTTTCCAAGATTATGCTTGGTTACAATAAAAGAGAGTCTTAAGCTCTATACATATAAAGGCCCAGGCTTATACAAATATTAAATACAATACAACAAAAAACAGAGCCTTCAGCTCCTAGGTCCTCCCAAGTTAAGTCCTTGGAGGAGGCACGTCACCAGCACCTAGCACCTGAAAATGGTTTCCCAAGTAAGGTGAGCCAAAACCTAGTAGAAACAATCTAACACAATATATGAATATTAATGAGAATATAAGTATGATGCATATGCTCAATGCCCAAATGACAAATCTTTTACAACTTTTTCCACAACCATGTTATGTCAAACTCACATCTCAATTAATTAATTATACCCACTTCATTTAGTCAACCAAACAAAGGATACACCCTATAGGCCCCCACCAATATGATTATCATACAAAATACATTCATTGCTATTTTACGAAAATTTTGTCCGCGGGAATCAACACTCATGTATATGCGCTGTTTTCGAGACTTTCACCTTGGACACACAGGCCAACTTAGTTTAATGGAATCCATCCTCTTTCTCTTTCCAAACATGGAGTATACCCCCTTTTCCCTCCCAAACATCATACATGTACAATGTATATAAATCATAATCATACTCAATGATAGTGGCTAAGAGATTTGTTTCAATTTGCCTAATCCACATGCTATTTCTACAACAATCCTGATTATCCTCTACCGATAGTCCAAAATAGATATTTTTAAACAGATATACAATCTTTATAACAGGTAAATTGTCCAAATTTCCATAGGTGCAAGATAATTCGTATCTAATTCCACCATTTTTTAAACATCCCTCCAATTTTATATTCCCAGTACCAATTTCATTATTTATATAAAAAAAAAATATTCAAGGCATTTTAGGGCAATCCCCTTTTTCTTAATCTCATTCCAAACACCAAAATCAACCATTTCAAAACAACCAAGCTCATATCTACTCTCATAACCATTTTCAACACGTTAATTTGAAAACCCCTCTTTTGATTTTAACCCAAATCTTAGGTTTGTTCAAAATCACAAGTCTCAACACTTTTACCCCTCAACAAAAACCTTTATACATTAAATTTGAATTTTTAATTTTATCAATTTAAATTCTAAACTTTTATTTGTTTTCAATTTAAGCCATCTATCTTTTTTCGCTAAATAAAACCGATAAAAAAATTAGTATTTTAGTTATTAAACTCAATTAAGCCACTGCTATTTTTGTCTCAATTTCAAAATTTGTAAACTGGGTTCAGAAATTAATCAAAGTCAGCTTGTCCATTGAATGTATTTTCCAAAGCATTGGACTGATTGATCAATATATATATATATATATATATATTTGTTTGTTGTTTGGCAAACAGAAAAGAAAATTTATTCATAACAGAAAAGAAACCATCCCACATGGCTCCCATTATCTAAACATCATATAGGTTTTCATGATTGACATGACAAGAAACAAGACTTGAAGCAAATCATATAGAAAATATAGTTTGTACCACAGTGAGTACAAGCAACAAAAGAGCAGCAAGAAACGAGATGAGTGCCTATGGAGTGTTGAAATAATTCCGACTTAAGATCTCCAATCATCTGTTCAAACTCTCCATGTAATGCTTGTTCACATTGTTATAAACTTCATGGTAACCAAAAAAATGTATCATGACATTGTTGCCGAGCTTGCTCCACATAGTGGAAACCACCGCATGGCCACCTAAAAGGTTATGAATAATTCCATGGTTACTCAGTATTTCGACATCTTTTAAGGAGTTCACGAGGAAATCCAAGAACTTCATATACGCAGTGAAATAATTCCTTGAAGTATCATGAATAGGAAGGTAATTCTCGTATGCAATTAAATTTCTTAGAAAAGACTCTGTATTGTTGTCAACTTTTAAAGTCAGGATTTCAACTGTTCCATTTACGAACTTATGTTGAACAAACTCCCTTCCTCAACCTTCTTGAATTTGATCCCAGCTTCATGAAGCTCTGTCGTAGACTTAAGGAATTCTTTTTTTATTGGAACATTGTTGCTTTGGGATACCATTGAATGAAATTGATAGCAACAACAATAATGCAACAGGCCTAGAAGATGTTTGATGTCAATGTCCCCTAGATCTCTTAAAGGAGGTACTAAAAGTTTACACGGTGTTGCCTCTTTGAAAAATGTGCAGGACATGCAAACGAAGCTGTTTGGTGACGCTGCAGGATTTTGGGGCATGGTGAACAACTTCAAGAGGACAACGAATGGAAGTTGATTTTCAAAGAACATTAAATCAGGCCTTATGCTCGATTGAATATGTGCCAACTGGAAAATGGGGTCATCCTTTCTGAGTTCCACATTCCTATACTTGTGAAATAACTGGATGATGAAGCAACTGTCAAGAAGCATCATTTCCACAAACTCATTTGAATCAAGGCGAATGGGATCTGCATAAAACTTGCGTGCCTTTTTTTTTTTTTCGGAATCTCACATCGCCATAATGTAGTTTTCCACGCTAACTGTTGCAAGTAACGTAATTTATGGTCTTCCATTGGTTTCAATTTATCCTTACAATGGTGATAACACTACAGGAATTTGGAGATTTAACGGCGTTTAATTAACGGCATTTTATTAAACGTCACTTTTTTTTTTAAATTAACGGCGTTTTTTAAACGTCACAATTGTTATTAATTAAAACGGTGCCGTTTTGTGATCAGAAGACGTTTGAAAAGCGCCTCCAAATCCTGTCTCTCCTCTAGCCCTGTCCTATCTCTCCAAACCTTTATCTTGAAAACCCTATTTTGAGCACCGCCGTCTACATATGAAGTTCGAATCTCTTCCTCATTCTCTCTTTCTCTCTCACTCAGAGGATCGAATCAATATGAAGTTCTCTCTCTCGATTCGGTGTTTCTTCTTCAACTCGGTGATTCTTCTTCTTGAGCACAGCGCGATTGCGATTTCGAAGTTCGATTTTGAGCACCGTGATTTGGAACTCTTCTTCAGATCCGTGATCTTCGTCTTCTTCGATCAGAGGTTAGATGTTTCTTCTGTGCTCTGTTTGGAAATCTTCGTCTTCTTAAATGTTTCTTTCTTAGATGTTTCTTCAGCTCCGTGAATCTCTTCTTCTGTGCTCTGTTTTCACTTTTTGCTTACATCATTATCTTCTTCGTTTCTAGTTTTACTTATTGTTCTGCTCAAATCACTATTAGGTGATGATCGATGATTCACATCAGTTTGTCTCTATTTGATTTTTTCTTTCTTTGCTTTTAAGATCTGCATATATACATACAATTTAATTTGTCTATTTATGAATTATATGATGTATAAAATATGTGTGTGATTTCGTTTTGATCAAAGCAATCACTTGATTTTCTTTTTGGTGGTTGTGATTTTTTTTCCCCCCTCTGCATTTTACTTGAATTTCTGTAATCTGGAGAATTATGGTGATTATGATTCACATAATTATGGAGGAGTGAAAGGTACATAGTAATTTTAGAATTTGTTGAACATGCCAATTGTCTAATATAAAATTATTTGAATTAAAACTAATCAAAAGAAAATGAACATAGTAATCAGAGTTTGAATTTAAATTATTTTAATATGATTTATTTTTTTATATTTAATTAAATTTGCATTTAAAAAAAATAAGTCCTCAAGCCTGATCTTGTGAGTTTGGTGATCTGTGAGTTTTGTCACTCTCAATCTATTTCTGATTGTGTTTGAGCTGTCAGTATATCATATCATTTGTCTTTTTCAGGTATAAAGGCACATACTGCAGTCAGGAGGTGGCTATCAAAGTCCTCAAGCCTGATCTTGTGAATAAAGATATGCTGAGAGAGTTTGCCCAGGAAGTGTTCATTATGAGGTCTGTTAGATTAAACCCTTATAGGTGTGGCAGGCACTATTTATTTTTATTTTTATCTAGCACGAGTTAGTTCATCCTTTTCTAAAATTGATAGTGAAAGGAGTGCTCTTTTATGCTTCTAGAGGTTGTGCCGGAATGTAGTAAAATTTTTCCAGTATATCTTCCTGAGGATTGCATAGAGGCAGTCGCTTCGCTGGATTCTTCATTGTCCAGGTCAGTTTTTTCAAATTTTTTTGGCTTCTTTGTTGCAAGGGTATTCAATTATTTAATCAATTATGTATAAAGTTCATCTGGGTCCAGCTGAAGAGGCTGCTTACTGTTTTTTGGCATGCCTTTAATCTGGACTGAAATGTGGTGATTTTCTAGACAACCTAAGATAGATTTGAAGTTTTGGGTTTGTACGGCTAAAATTGGATTGTTCCTACTTTCATGGAGATTGTTCTGGTTGGAAGAAGCTGACATTAAGAAAATTCTGCCTGTTCTTCTTTTTTTACAACTTATTTTGGTTCTTGCAGGAAAATTCAGCGCACGAATGTTGTACAATTCATAGGCACGTGCACACGAACTCCAAACCTGTGCATTTTGACTGGTACTTCCAGTGAAATTTTTATTTGTATAATGCTATATGCTATTCTTAGGTGATAATATGTATCACCATAAGGTATATTATGTTGATGGAAAGGACTATTAATCTGAATTGGAATAAATCCAAAATGTGACTATTGTTCCAGCATTATGGTCTATTATAAGTTATAACCTTGTGTGAAATTCTAAGTGATAATTCATCCTTGCTATGAGGAAAATAATCACTTTTTGATGATCCTGTTTCTTTTTCTTCTTCTATATCCATTTCTCTTTCTATTTGATCATTTCTTTCTGATTTTTTAATTTTAGCTCTTCGTTTTTCATCAAACACAATGGAAAGAATGAGAATAGATCTTGTCCAGATTGGTTTGAGGTTGGAATGTCAGTTGTAAATATTCCAAAGTTTTTTCTTTTTTCTTTCTTTCCATTTTTCCTTTATTCTCGCGGAAACCAAACAATGAGTGACTGACACGTGTTATTTGGTGGTGGGATTAGGAGAGAAGAAGAGCATAAACCCGGAGCTATGGCAAGCGTGCGCAGGTCCTCTGGTGAACTTGCTGGCCGTTGGGACCCATGTCGTCTACTTCCCTCAAGGCCACAACAAATAGGTTTGCTGTTATATATATAGATATATATGTACAAAAACAAACACGAACACACACACACACACACACACACACACACACACACACACACACACACATACTACCATATATTATTCTTGCTATCATGCGCCATATGGTTAATCTTCAAAGCTAATTTTCCAAGATGTTTAGGGCTTGGGGTTTCATTTATTGTGTGCTGGCGTTGAATTTTGCTTCAACTAGTTTGTTGCCTAAAATGTGGAATTAACAGTGCCAAACTATCCAAATCTTCTCAAATCCCAAACTATCCAAATCTTCCCTCAAAGCTACTATGCCTCCTTCACAATGTCATGTTGCATGTATAACTGGCTTTAATTAGCTTTCATTTCTTTTATGCAAAAACGGGTCAATAGTAGTAATTTCTTGTCATCAGCTAATTCAATCATGTTTATTTCCTAGGCGGATCTAGAAATGGACGAAGTATATGCTCAGATGATGCTTCAACCTGTTCCCTCTGTAAGTACTTGCTGCAATATTAACTGTTGCATTATCCTTGTAGTAAAACTATCCATAAAACAAAGTTGATCGACGAACAAAAAATGAAAAAGAAAGTTTGAAGGTATAGGAAGATTTAGTCCATAATAATGTCCAAGGTAAGAAAGGATTATTACATTTAATTTTAAATTGCCTAATCAAACTGAATCTATCTACACCTTTTGTTACAGTTTGACAAGGATGCATTATTGAGATCAGATCTTTCAATGAAGGCAAATAAACCACAAACAGAGTTTTTTTGCAAAACTTTGACAGCGAGTGATACAAGCACTCATGGATCTTTCAATGAAGGATGCATTATTTAGCTGATTAGTGTTTCAATGAATTGTCCATTTCGATAAAATATGAACATTTGATGGGACAACTAAGCAGGCCCTTAGATTTTATTGTCATATGTTCACTGTTCTAAACCTTATGTAGGTATGTGTGTAACATAGTTTGTATACTTCTTTATATTAACTGAGTTTTATTGGTGACACCTATTATTAATTGATCACAAGGAAGTTATTGACCCTACGCTAGTATTTAGCTGATTAGTGTTTCAACGAATTGTCCATTTCTGTTCATTAGCTTTCACTATGAAGTTAAAGCACATGCTTGGTGTTTCTAAATGTCACACTAATATGTTGATAATTGATGCAGATTGACTTGTCTTCCCACATTGTTAGGGTTTACTTGACTTTGAAGGTACTACTTTAACATGACTTTGAATGATTTGAAGAATACATGGTCTTTATTTCTATGAATTTATTTCCAGTCGTGTTGGTTATTTTATTCCTCTGCCAGGATTTGATAGAAGGTTAATATGTTGATAATTGATGCAGATTGACTTGTCTTCCCACATTTGATTTTTTTTGCATCTAGTATGTTGGGGCACCATAGTCAGTATTGCAAAGGTAAATTCTTTTTTGGTTTATGCTCTCAGGGATATTTTTTTTTCCTTTGGTTTATGCTCTCAGATTTGGATTACCTTTATCATACTATGGATTTTTTGCATCTAGTATGTTGGGGCACCATACTCTTGTGATATCAGCTATATGAACCATTTTTTGGGCCTGAGGTTTGTTCCTATTTTCTTTTCAATTTTTGCTTCTTTTGAACATCACAATGTATGTTAGTGGAATGATGACTCCAACACATCTCCGAATGTGATAAACATCTTTTGGTTTGATTTGAAAGTCATGCTGAAAGTACTATATGGTTTTATTCTTGTTTTATTTTTAGAAATGGTTCTTTTTTTATAAAAAAATAAAAAGAAAAAGGCAAACTGTAATTTCATTTATTGGTAGCCTAGTTTAAATGAGAAGTGAAAATACATTCCACATGATTCTCATGACTTTGCTTGTTCATTTACCTTCTGATTGAAAGATCTTGCCATCCTCATGGGTACTTCAGTTATAGTAGGCAGTCCCTCTTCTTGATTATTTATGAGCAAACGAAGATATGCTGACTATATTTACAATTGCGATCTTATAGGGGGCAGTCCCTCTTCACCAGCCCCTTTATATTTCACTAGCCAAACCTGAAATCCAAAGCTTTAGCAGTAATGAGCTAATGATTTCTTGTTCTTTAGTGTCACTTGTACTTGGTATACTTGTTTAGCCATAGGGTTCTTAGTATTAGCATAATGCTTCTTTCTTGTTATTAATTTCCTCAACTATTTTCCAGGTCATGTATGTGTTCCAATTGAAACACTTACAAAGAAGAGATATTAAAGCTTGAAGATGGTATCTAACCAGTGAGACAGAAATTTCTGATAGATAGTATCTTCAAACTAACAAGATTACCCATACCACTGGAATTTCAATATACAAATCCCATGAATCCTTTACTAGTATTCTTGCAGTGTAATTAATGAAATTCAAGTGGTAGGAACATAGCAATATCAAATAAAAGCTTCTTTCGAAATGGTCTTGTTTAACATGCCCACATCAATGTTTTGTCTAAAATTGATCTCATTGAGAGCTATGGAAAACTAGGTACAAATGAGCTTCTATTAAATCATATATGAAATAGATACGACTCAATTCGTTATCCTTTTCTGTTTAATATACAACGGTTGAAGTGAGGTCACTTGATCAGTGGAATGCAGAACATTAACTATGACATATTTATGAATAATACGCAATGATTTTCCCTTTTATTTTTTCAATTTTTTACTAGTTATAAGGTAGTGTTTTTTTGTTTGTTTGTTTGTTTTTTCCAGTTTTGTTTTGGCAAGTTTGTAGTTTTGTTTTGTTTTTGTTTGTGTTTTTTTGAATTAGCATTTGGTTCAATATATCTGTTATTCATTATAGTGTGTTTCGTTTTTTCAACGCGGTTGAACTTCGGAATAGTTCTTCAGTTTTTTTTATTCTTGTTTCAGTTACTTCAATGTGCACTTTCTTTCTCAGTCATTATTGTGTTTCATTGGTGCACTCTAAAACAGTACGTACCAATTTTGTCACTGAAATGTTCACTTTTGGGACTCTAAAATAGTACGTACCATGAAACAGCACGTATCTGTTGTAACATGACTTTTTGTGATGATATGTAACTTTCTGTGTGAGTGATTGGTTGATTGACATAATTAAGGGAAATCATTGAGTTAGTTTTTATCTATTTTTTGAGGTTAATTAGGGACACCAGAGTTCATGGCTTCAGAAGTATATGCTGAGGAATACAATGAATTGGTTGATGGCTTATTTCTAGTTAATGACTAGATATAAGTTATTTTTCTGCCTTTTTTTGCTGTTTCAAAGCCTTAGAAATGACTGATTTGTTTAAATTGTTTTTCCAAGTACAAAACATTTTTCAACAGATGGTGAGTTGTAATGTAGATCTTATGTTTTATAGTTGTAACACTTCTACTATTATTGATTTATGCACTTTACCTGATTTGGCTTTCATGTTCTGATGCAGGTATCTAGACCAGTGAAGACTACAGATTCTATGCTATATCAGTTGAGTTCAGTGAATTTAGTAACAAGGACAAGACATTAAATTAAATCATAACTCATGGAGTTTGTCTTGATGTTTTTCTTATTATTTTTTGGCAAATGTTAAAACATGATTTGTGGATATATTATTTTTTAGTCAATGGTAATTGGATATTAAATTGAATGGGAAAGTGAATTACTGATATATTTGCTAATTGACAGCTTTTCATATAATCGGCTTATCTTTTGACAAATGTTCATTTGAATGGAAATAGGAGTTATTGTTTCATATTAGTGTTACTTTGCAATTTTATTACAAGTATTTTTTTAGTTTAACCACATAAAATTAGCATAATTTCAAAAAAAAAAAAACAATTAAAAAAATAAAGATGTAATGGCATTATTCAAAACCCCACTATATAGGTTTTTTAAAATTAAAAAATCTATGATGACGTTTTTGAAACGTCGCTAAAAGTTGTCAGGTTGTCGCGTTGCAGTTATGTATCACCTTTAGCGGCGTTTTTAAAAAATGCCTCCTATAAAAATTTAGCGACGTTTCTAAAGTGTCACTAAAAATTGTCATGACGTCACTTTGCCTATATACCACATTTAGCGACAAATTAACGACGTTTTTAAAACGCCACAATGCTATAGCGACGGCCGCGTCCTCAGCGTTTGGTGCTAAGCGTCACAAGAAGAATTAGTGGTGTTTTTGGCACTTATCGCGGCGTTTTTTAAACGCTGCTAAAAGCTGAATTTCCTGCAGTGTAAGGAGCAATAACAACTACTTCTGGTTCATAAGCTTCCTTGCTTTGATTGCGTAGTGGATCACGTATTTTAAAGATGCAACACTCAGATGCTATAGGATGTAACTTGGCAAGCTTTTTATCTATATCGATCACAAGATCATCATTTGGCTCTGACATTGTACCGTGTCTGTTATGGACAAATTTTTAAAACGACCCCGCTAGATAGCTCAAAAAATTAGAGGCTCGAGTGGCTTGAAATCCAAAACGACGTCGTATTGGTGTTTTTTTTTTTTTTCATAACTCGCAAGTTCCATAGAGAAAAAAGAAGAAAGAAGAAAGAAGAAGAAAAAGAAGAAGAAGAAGAAGAAGAAGAAGAAGAAGAAGAAGAAAGAAGGAAGAGAAGATGAGAGGAGAAGAAAGAGATAGAGTAGATAGATTCAAACTCAAAAATCAAAAATCAAAACCAATCAGGCAAATCAAACCCACAAATCAAAACCAAAAATCAAAAATCAAAACCAATCAGACAAATCAAACCCAAAAACCAAACCCACAAATCAAGACCAAAAATCAAACCTAAGAGAATCACATACATTGCGATGGAGACGCAGCTAGAGAGAGAGAGAGAGAGAGAACTGTTTTTATCTTGAGAGAGAAAAATCCCTTAATTAGACAGAGAGCTACATAGAGAAAGAAAGCTACTCAAATAGAAAGTGACAACATTCATCAATACAGAGAAAAGAGGAGGGGAAGCGCCTCCTTAGAGGGAGGGAGATGGAGAGAGAGAGAGAGAGAGAGAGAGAGAGAGGCATGAGGTTGTTCATAGCAAAGGCCAAGGGCAGCGGTGAAGGTTAGGTATGGGTTCCCTCCTACCATTGATATCAACAAGAAGTAGACCGATCTCTTCTCTTCTTCTTCAACAACATCATCTTCATCATCTTCCAGTTCTTTCAAACCAATCATCAACAGTACTCTTAGACGCACCCTTTCTAGCCTCCTCATCTCCAGAGCCCAATCCACCATCTCCATTTATGCTCTCCTCAGCTTCATCACCCTCATTCTCTTTAGGAGTGTTTGACTGTTTAAATAATAGAGACAAAGAGGAGATGAAAGAAAACAGATAGAGGAGAGAGAAAAGATTTTTCAGGCTACTTGAGCCTAAAAAACTTGAGCTACGGAGCATTAGTCTTTCTTTCATTTTCTCTCCTCTCTATCTCTATTCTTCAAATAGTCAAACACTCCTAAAGAGAATGAGGGGGTGATGAAGATGAGGAGAGCACAGATGGAGATGGTGGATTGGGCTCTGGAGATGAGGAGGCTAGAAGGGGTGTGTCTAAGAGTACTGTTGATGATTAATTTGAAAGAACTGGAAGATGAAGATGATGATGTTGTTGAAGAAGAAGAGAAGAGATCGGTCTACTTTTTGTTGATATCCATGGTAGGAGGGAACCCATACCCCAACCTTCACTGCTGCCCTTGGCCTTTGCTGTGAACAACCTCATGCCCCTCTTTCTCTCTCTCTTTCTCTACCTCTAAGAAGGCTCTTCCCCTCCACTTTTCTCTGTATTGATGAATGTTGTCACTTTTTATTTAAGTAGCTTTCTTTCTTAATGTAGCTCTTTATCTAATTAAAGGTTTTTTTCTCTCGCAAGATAAAAATAGTTCTCTCTCTCTCTCTCTCTCTAGCTGTGTCTCTATCGCAAAATGTGTGTGATTTGCTTGGGTTTGATTTTTGGTCTTGATTTGTGGGTTTGGTTTTTGGGTTTGATTTGTTTGATTGGTTGTGATTTTTGATTTTTGGTTTTGATTTGTGGGTTTGATTTTTGGATTTGATTTGCCTGATTGGTTTTGATTTTTGAGTTTAAATCTCTTTACTCTATTTCTTCCTCTCCTCTCATCTTCTCTTCTTTCTTCTTCTTTCTTCTTTCTTCATTCTCTATGGAACTTGCGAGTTATGAAGAGAAAAAAAAAAAACACCAAAACGACGTCGTTCTGGATTTCGGGCCACTCGAGCCTTTGATTTTTCGAGCTATCTAGCAGAGTCGGGAAAGAAAACAGATAAAGGAGAGAGAAAATATTTCTCAGGCCACTTGAGCCTAAAAAACTCAAGCTACGAAGCATTAGTCTAGTCTTTTTCGACCCCACTAGATAGCTCAAAAAATCAGAGGCTAGAGTGGCTCGAAATCCAAAACGACGTCGTTTTGGTGTTTTTTTTATAACTTGCAAGTTCCATAGAGAAGGAAGAAAGAAGAAGAAGAAGAAGAAAGAAGACAAGATTAGAAAAGAGGAAAGAGATAGAGTACAGAGATTCAAACTCAAAAATCAAAAATCAAAACCAATCAGGCAAATAAAATCCAAAAATCAATCCCACAAATCAAAACCAAAAATCAAAACCAATCAGACAAATCAAACCCAAAAACCAAACCCATAAATCAAGACCAAAATCAAACCCAAGCAAATCACACACATTTTGCGATGGAGACACAGTTAGAGAGAGGGAGAGAAAGAGAGAGAGAGAGAGAGGAGAGAGAGAGAGAGAGAGAGAGAGAGAGAACTATTTTAATCTTGAGAGAGAAAAAGCCCTTAATTAGACAGAGAGCTACATAGAGAAAGAAAGCTACTTAAATAGAAAGTGATAACATTCATCAATACAAAGAAAAGTGGAGGGGAAGAGCCTCCTTAGAGGGAGGGAGAGAGAGAGAGAGAGAGAGAGAGAGAGAGAGGGGCATGAGGTTGTTCACAGTGAAGGCCAAGGACATCAGTGAAGGTTGGGTATGGGTTCCCTCCTACCATTGATATCAACAAGAAGTAGACTGATCTTTTCTCTTCTTCTTCAACAACATCATCTTCATCATCATCTTCATCATCTTCCAGTTCTTTTGAACTAATCATCAACAATACTCTTAGACGCACCCCTTCTAGCCTCTTTATCTTTGGAGCCTAATCCACCATCTCTATCTATGCTCTCCTCATCTTCATCACCCTCATTCTCTTTAGGAGTGTTTGACTATTTAAAGAATAGAGATAGAGATGAGAGGAAAGAAAATAGATAGAGGAGAGAGAAAAGATTTCCCGGGCCACTCGAACCTAAAAAACTCGAGCTACGGAGCATTAGTCTTTTCAAAATAATAGTAGAAGTTTCATGTCTTTTTCAATTAAAATAATCAAAAGAACAAACTAAAATAATCATATTTTCAAACGAGGCCAAAATGCAAATTAAGACTTGAGTTTCTTAAAACACAATGAGCAAGACAATAAATATAATTTTCAGTGTGGAATACTCTTATAACAACAAAATTAAAAAAATAAGGGTAAATTACACTTACATTTGCTAAGGTTTAGCATAATTTCATAAGCCTCCCTGGTGATTTCAATAATAAGGCTGACCTCCTTTATTTTTAAAACTATTATCAAGATTTTTCCACTATTAATCCTTCATTTGATTGTTTAACGTAATTTGTTGATGTGATATATTATAAGGCCTAAAATGCCAAGATAGCACCTTAGTTACCTTATCTATTCAATGGTAAATTTCACTCATCTCCACTAAAGTTTTGCATATGAATTAACAAACACCCATGCATATTTTAGCAATGTTGAACAAAATTCTTAAATTCCATATAATATTAAACAAAACCTCTAAATTGTTAAGATGTTATTAAAATACTTAACCAAAAAAAGAAAAGAACAAGAATTTTCAATGATAAAATACCTAGAAAGAAATAATATATTTAAAATCAATATTAGATAACACCTTCATATTTTAATATAAGACTTATTTCACACTATATAAATAATGTAAAATTTATTATTTTGATTAATGCGTTTATTATTTAAATTTCTACTTTAAAAAAAAGTTAAAACAAATTAACCTTTTTTTTTTCTAGTAAATAAAATGAGCTCATTGGATCCATGAAACAGTACTTGAATGTAGCATATTTCCGTAATTAGGTCATGTTTTACTTTAGAAGCCGATATGCTTTCAGTGTTCTATGTTTTTTTTTATAACGTGTGAGAATCTCAAGTCACTCATTTTTTGCTCATCAATATATATAAATCTATGGATCTAATGGAGGGGTTGGTGAGTGAGGCAGAAGGCAACAGATTTGATGAAATGGGTTGCAAGAAGGGCTACCAGAATTGATCTGAGGGAAAGGGTAGTAGGAAAAGGTCGGAGGTGGTGGATCTTAGGGAAAGGGAAGTAGAAAAGGGACTTCAGTGGTGGATTTGACTGATGGTGGTGGAAGAGGATTTGAGGGAGGGGTGTTGTGGTGGTGTGCTACTGGTGTAGAGTCCCAGGGAGGGAGTGGTAAGGAAAGGCTACAAGTGATTATTGGATTTAAGCATAAAATTAAAATCAATGTTTTATTTATTTATTTATTTAAATGGTGGGCTAATGATAAAATTACCATTCTTCGTCAATTCTACTTAACAAAAATAAATGGATGGTTAAGATTGAGATTAAAAAAAAAATTAGGATTTAAATTGATAAAATTAATAATTCAAGATTTAATTTATTACAAGAGTTAATCTTTGGGGTTTTTTTTCTAGTAATTTCCTCTAATATATTCACTTGACATTTTGTGAGGAAAAAAAAACATACATTGGAGTAAAATTATCAAATTATAAGTGGTTAGTTGATAAATTAGCACCTAGAGAAAGTTGAACTCACATCATCTTATTACAAGCACTTAAGTCTTGCTTCATATTCCATTCATAAAGGTAGTGCCCAAGTAGGGTTGATCATAGTTGGATAGGATGGCTTCTCATTGTCCATACATACGAAGTTAAAGAGATTAGAAAAAATCAATCTACATTTGTTCCCTTAGTTAACAGATGCAAATTGAGCGAGACGTCATCAAAAGAACAATAATGGGTTGTAGCATTTCCTTTGTCTAGGGGATGTGAAAAAGGGCTTTCTTGTCTAAAGGCAGTGGTGAGCTTTCTCACTATGCAATGACCATTACGAATGAAGTGTTGGGTATACCTCTTTATTGGAGTGTGGGACCCAATTGATTTATTAAAAGAGTTTAATTTGATTTGATATTAATTATAATATATTTTTATATATTATATTTAATTTGTGGAGACCCAATCCAATTTGATAACAATTAAGATTTTGATAAAACAAGTCCAAGATTTAATAATATATAGATATATTATTATGTTCATCCGAAATAGAGGTGAGCGGCAGTAGCAAAGTTTTTCGGCAATAGTGCTTGGTGTATAAGGTTTCAATTGGTGTTGTTTGAGGCTCTGGATTTGACTTGGTCAAACAAGAATTGGTGCATTGGTTTGTTACTCTGTTTTGAAGCGACCGAGGTTGATTTGAGATAATTATTTTGGGTCTTTTTCAATTCTATTTTTGAAGATTTTGGTTCATTTATGTGGTGAGGTCTTTCCTTTTGTTTATTTGTGATTATTTGGAATTCACCTAAGGGTGGTTTATGAGACCATTCGTGTCTCATTTGTAATCATTTGGAAACTTTTTGGTTGATAGTGGAATCAAATTTCGATTCCGTGGACGTACCTTACATTGAGGGAACCACGTAAAAATTCTTGTGTTGGATTTGATTTAATTTTTCTGCATTAATTTTTATTCCCATTGATTGATTTAGTTGTGGAGAATTTTATATTTTCCCTAACATGAAGGACCAACGACAATGAAGGATGAGGATGAGGAGAAGTAAGAGCTAGCTTTAATTGAAGTACGGGCGGAATCAAAGCCAAAAAATTGTAAGTTTTTTTTTTTTTTTTTGAACCAGGAAAGAAAGGGCTCTATGGTGTCATCATGGCCCCGTTGGGCCTTAGCCCCGGGGTAATTGGTTGCCAGCTAGGAATTAACCCCCACCAAGTGAGGGACCCACCATCAGGGCACCAATGGAAGGCAGACACACGCCGTAGCAAAGGCCAGGAACGAGGGGAGTAAAGGGCGAGCTCTCCGAAGAGATAACACACAGCTCCCTCCCAGGAATCGAACCTGGGCTCTCTACTGTGAAACATGTCGCATCCTCCACCAGGCCACCAACCCTGGTGGTCAAAAAATTGTAAGTTCATGCCACGAAGATCTATATGAAAGGGCAGTTATGTTAGTGGCATAAGGACTCACAGTTTATTGTTATGTTAGTGGCACATAAACACATAAGCACTTACGAACTTCATTTCCGGATAATGATAGTCCCGAGACGTTACTAGAGTTCCGGTTAGAAACAGCATTGATCAAGTGCTTTTCCAACAAGACTCCCAGAAACTCAAGGATCCAATCAATATCCTAGAAATTAAATCCCATACCCAAATAAACACACCGTAGCCCGATTCAACTTCCGGTAGTCTATACACAATCTCAAGGCACCATCTTTCTTTTTAACAAAGAGGGCCGGTGCTCCCCACGGCGAAACAC
>NW_021027309.1:964194-1050793 GCF_004153795.1 Camellia sinensis | reverse complement strand
CTGTTTTTGAGCTTTGTGTATAACATAAAAAAGTTCTGTTTTTAGGCCCTTTAAATAGTTGTTTAAGGTTGCTTTAGGCTTTGGGGTTTTTTGACCCCTCTTAAGCCTTGTAAGTCTCCATTTTGTGCCATTTTGGGTGAGCTCTGAGACCTTGGTGTTTGGGCCTCCTCCCCACTGAAATCTTGAGGGATTTTAGAGGTGAGGATGGTGCCTTGAGGTCCCAAGAAGGAGAGGGCCACCCCCTCTCCTTGTTGTCCTTGAAAAGGACCATTTTTGCCTCTTGTGGGAGCACCTAGCTTAGGCTCTTGTTGACCATGCCTTAGCTGTTATTTATGCTTATTTTTCCATGAAATAGCATTGTTTTAAGTTGGTTTTGATACACCATGCTTTCTTAGCATACATGCCTTGTAATGCCATTTTGTTGCCTTAACATGCCTTAGGTTGTAAACCATTGTTCTAGCATGTTTTAGGCTGGCTTTGTGAAGCTTTCATGTTTATTTTGCCATGATTAAGGTCTGTCCTTAGTTGTTTGGGTTGACTTTGGCATGCATTGTATAGCCCCTTTGCATTTTTGGCTTGTTGGCCTTAAGGGTGTGAGTGTATATCATGCATTACTTGCTTTGATTTAGTGATTTGGGACTATTTTCCATGTCATTTCAGTCCACTTAGCATGCTTGTATACTTGCATTTCATGGCTCTTTGATGTTTCAAGAGTTTGTGTTTCATGCTCCTTGAAAGTGCATTTGTGCATGCTTCCATGTGTGAGTCATTTAGATGTCATCTAAGTGGTTTTGGGGGTTCATTTTGACATGCTAAAACCCTGATTTTAGTTGCTTAATTCATGCCATGTTTGGTCTTGTTAAGTGTTGTTCAATACCCCTTTAGCTTGCTTTGAATCTTGGACTTTGCTTGCATACCTTGATTGCATTGTTTGGGTTGGTTTGGCACCATGTTCTTGCATGATTTTCAAAGCTTAATTTACATGCTAATTGTCCATGTTATGCCTCTTTCAAGTGTGCTTGAGAGTTGCCCTTTTGTGCTTAAGTATTAGCCCTTTAACATGTGCATGTGTGTGCGTGTGTTGGCCTCCATGTTTGAGCACTTTGGCCACTGATTTAGGCTTGTTTGAGAATTGCCTAATCATGTTTAAGTCAATCTCTTTGCTTGTTTGCATGCTCACCTCGCATCGTTGCTTGCATACTTGCATGTACACATTGCATTGCCATGTTGCATCCTTAGCTCGCATGCCTAGGTTGCATTGCATTGTGCATGCATTGCCTCACCTCTTGAAATGAGTCATGATAGAGGTAGAAGCCCCATGGTTTGACTATGTGCATTGCATTACATTTGAAATGAAAAATTCACAACTTGGTCTCTTGGGCTATCACGCATTGAAATGCGCGCTTGATGGTCCGAGAACCAAGGACCATGTCCCTTTGAGTCATAAACATGATAAGGGATATGGTCGGTGCATACATTGCTTGAAATGCATTGCCATGATGTGCCTTGCCCTCTGCTGCTGTCAATTGCAGGTTCTGCAGACATTCTTGGTCGGCCGGCAGTGTTCAGTGCCGACCGACCATAAATCCGTGGCCGATAGCTTCATAAACAGCCGATGATCACATCTTACTGTCGGTGGCCATTCTCCTCAGTCGGTGGTGTCTCCCAATGTCCAGGGAAGCTATTCTGAGACTTTGGCAGTTTTCAGAGGGGCAGAGCAGGAAAAACAGAGGCAGCTTGTGCATGGCAGTGGACTTCCGAGCAAGACACGAGCATGCGTGCATTGAGCCCTTCTCCCGAGGTCCTTTTTCTTGTTTTCTTAAATTAATTAATTTGTTTAATTAATTTAGTTGGTCTGTAATAATTAATTAGGTAGGATACTTAATTCATTATTCGAATTGTATTATTCTTTTGGTCCCTCCGAGCGAGGGCGAATTTGTAATAAGTGTGGGTGAGTGTGTGCATGTCTTCCAACCCCCACTTCTTTCTCCCTTTTACTTACCTGCTTTGATGGTTAGTAATAGGTCATGTTTAATTTAGCATACCTTATGCTATGCATGCGTGCATCATTCATCAGTATTGCATGCACCGGGCTCGACGCATGTCACGACCCAAACCCGCCCCTATGGGTTAAGGACATGACCGGCCAGTAATCCTGTGATTACCTACGGCCTCAGACCGAAACAAGAAGAAGACTTGTCAGAGTAAAGGGGCGAAACGGAAGCAAAAATTAAAAACTTTGTCCATAGAGCCGTGCTTATATGCACATCAAACAAACCATACTCGGATACGTTAATAACCCACATCAAAAGTACAGTTTCACAAAATTCATTACAGACAGGATCATCCAAAAACGAGTCAACCTATGACAGACTATTTACAGATATACATAAAGTCCTTGCCGACAGGACCAAACATAAGTACATAACAAAAGGGCAAGGATGGTCTCATGCGCGAGGCACAAGGCTGACTCTCCCAAAACTCAGGTTGTCCCTAGCAGGCTTCACTGGGGCTGGGTTTGTGCTTCTCTTGGCTCACCTACAAACACATGAATGAGCGTGAGCGATAGCCCAGTGAATAATATCAAATATGACAGTTACATCACAATATGTAGAACAACATGCCCCAAACGGCCTTGGGCCCAATTCATAGTTCTAATTAGCAAATATATATAACTATACGAAATGCAAATCAAGTAACTGTAGTTCCAACATTCTGGCCTTTGGCCCATTTGGGTTTCCATTCATGGAAAAACAGCCTTCGGCCCATTCACTTATGTCGAAACGGCCTTCGGCCCATTCATTCTTGTCAAAATGGCCTTCGGCCCATTCATTCATAGCAAACGGCCTTCGGCCTACCCATTCATGTCAAAACGGCCTTCGGCCCACTCACATGTGTCAAAACGACCTTTGGTCCATTCATTTATATCAGGATGACCTTTGGTCCATTCATTTATATCAAGACGACGTTTGGTCCATTCAAACACATCAAAACAACCTTCGGTCTATTCATTTATATCAAAACGACCTTTGGTCCATTCATTCACATCAAAACGACCTTCGGTCAAAAAGTTAACCCAAACATTTATATTTTTTTCCTTAATTTTTTAGTCCAAAAAGACAAAAGTGCACTTATTTAAGACACCCCCAAACAATCCTTTAGTGTGATTTGTAATTTTCTATGATTTAAGCATCACGTAGGTAACATCATATGGTACTCTAAAACTGTTTAATAATTTTCATTCAAAACACATCATTTATAAGCAATGTCATTTTTTTAATATTTTTCTGTCAAATAAAAATTAAATAGATTTTATAATAATTTGTGCTATAAATAATGTGTTTTTATTTTTTAAAATTAGGAATTTTGATCCATAATTTTTTGTGTTGAAATTACAAATTTACATCATCATCTCACACTAAGTTATTCAACACTATTATAGAATTTTGATTTGTTCTTATTAATAATGAATATGTAATTTTTTATGTTTAACTTTATCTCATAAAATGATTATTATCTTAATGTTGTCATGAATTTTTTTAAAATAAAAAATTATAATTAATAAGTGCCCCCTCTAACCTAATTTTCTGGCTTTGCTAATGACTACGTCTATCTTAGATAAATCTATAGTCACCCCTCTGCAAAAGTACTGGTTGCCTTCAATTCCAGCTCGAGCGTGAACTTGGCCGCTCGAGCGTACTGCCTGTTTACATAGCTCCCCGCTCGAGCGTCAAATTACCCCGCTCGAGCGGGAACCATGTCTGCAAAAAGATGCTGGGAGCTCGTTTTCTCCGCTCGAGCGGCACTTCCCCCGCTCGAGCGGAAGTCAAAATTCTGGAAGTTCCAGATTGTGTTCTTGAGCTTCAACTCGATTTCCCAGCTACCATTCTTGCATGCAAGGGCTCAAATCTCAAATATAATCATACTAACATGGTTCCCTTGCAAGATTATAACATTATGAAGTTCAATTTCTTGATTTACCTACATGCATGTCCCCAAACATCTCAAACTCAACACCAACATAACAAATTCATGCATTCAAGCTCATATCTTCTCCAATTGTACATGCATGTGATGAATTAGCCACATTCTCAACTTAGATAACACAAATGGTGATCAAGACATGAGTTCCCTTTAGTATTTCACATGGGTTATACACATTTGTGCTCAAACATGCAAATTTCAAAGTATTTCTTACATGCATGCACATATTAAGCTTCAATTCAACAAACACAACTCAACTTCATTACAATCTTGTTCTTGATCACCAAGATAGCTTGGATATGCACAAAATTACAATTATAATCCAAGAATCACTCACCTAGGAGCTTGATCCTTACAATCTATGATCAAATCTTGAATTAGACTTCCACTCTCCAAGTTTCAAGACCAAAGTTGCACAATCCCTCTTTCTCCCTCCCTATAGTCGGCTCTCCCTCTCAAATTGAGTTCAAGAATCAGCCAAAATAAGCTAAGGGAGAGAAATAAGGTGTAGTGCTCAAATATATCAAGTCCCACTAAGTCAATATAATAATAATAAAATAATGGGGTACTTAATTCATCAATTTAATCAGTTTAAATTGACCAGAATAAATTTTCAATTAAATTTCACCGTAGGCTCTAAAAATTATGCCAACCACAATGGCGTAATCAATTTCGAGTTCTGTGGCCGATAAGGCCCTCAATTTAATTCCCGAAGCGGATTATTCAAACAGATATTCCTACGGTGAACAGATAAGACTTCAAAATCACATATATTCACATAATGGCACACAAAATCATGCTAAACACATAACCATAAACAAATTAAGGACCAATTAGCATAATACAGAACAGGGGTGTCACAGCGCATCATGCTAACTGCATTAGTACTTCAAATCTAACTTGAATACATGCTACTTGTGCATTTTCACATGTCATTCATAGACTAGCCGAGCCTACTCTAGTGACATTCCGTATGCGTTGCATTAGACATTTAAACATGGACTTGGATCATGCATTGATTGCTAACGAGTTCTTTGTTTTGGCACGGAGTATGATGTAAGTATTTATGCTTTAGCATCCTTGCATGCGTGTGAGTGTTGCCATGATAGCATGATTACCATGAGGCTAGCTGCTTATGTGATATAACTGCTTGAATGCCTGTGGGTGAAGGTTGGATTGTCTGAGTTGGAATAGCTCATTGAAATCCGTGTTTTAGCCTACTTGCGAGTAGCAAATTCCAAAACATTTTTCCAAAACAAACGGATATGCAATGCTTATTCCCAAATTAGGCAATCTAGTCTATACTTTTGTGTTGTGCGCATAACATAGTAATTCTAGGCTAATAATTGGGATAAGAACACACAATATTTTCTAAAACGGATATCACGGTTAGTAGAGGCCAATCTTCGGATCGGGCGAGAGGGGGTGCTCATAGCTGACCTTCCCCAATCGTACCCAAGCTCCAGAGCCGAGGCAACTTTGGTGATGACGGACACGTGGCCTTTGGCACCGAGTCAGGGTTTCCTAAATTCTCCCATAAAAAATATTTAGGTGGCGACTCAGTATCTGGCAAAGCAGTCCATGTTTGGCACTTCTTTTCAAAATCTGTTTCTCAAAACGATTTGCCAGATTTGGACTCTTTGGTTCAGATTAAGAACCGTGACAATTCGAGAGTCCTGAACTGTAGTGAATCCAATATGAACAGAACGGGACTCGTCCTCCCGGGGCGTTCGGGGACGTCTACACAAGTATGCAAGATGGATGAGCATGCAACAACATGTCAATTAGCAAGCATGTGACAACATGCAATATGATAAGCACGCAACAAGCATGTAAGCATGATGTAAAGTAGAAACTTTAAACAACATGGTAAAATGGACTTAAACTAAAGATGGACAGACCTCAGCCATGCCCAAAATCAGTGGCCAAAGTTATGAATTGGAAGCATGAAAATGCAAAACAAACATGCATATGTAAATGGTCCGACACCTAGGCATAGGAGGGCAACTTTCAACAGCACTTAAAAGGGACAAATATGGACATGTGACAAACATTGTAAGCTCTGAAATCATGCATGGAAAGGTGTCAAACCAACAAAACAAAGCACGCAAAGCATACAAGAAAGCCCAAAGCTTAAGGCTAGCCAAGGGACTCAAACCATGGCCACAAGAATCAAGCCCCAAAGGGCCAAGGGCATCCAAACTAGTCCCAAGGCAGGTCAAGACAAGACCAAAAACATGTTCGAAACTAGCCAACACAAGCTAGAATACAACTCGAAAAGGCATGAGGCATGCAAGGCTACAAAGGGGTGTTACACTACACCTATCAAAACCAAACATGACATGAATTATCCAATGAAAAACAGAGTTACGACATATCAAAATAAGCCCAGAAACCCACTTAGATGGCATCCCAAAGACCTAAGCATGGAGGCATACACAATGGTCCATGCATGAGGCATAAGACATCAACTCTTTAAAGCATTAAGGAGTGATAAGTGCAAGTATATGAGCATGAAACATGGACTGAAATAACATTTCAAATGATGCCAAATCATGATAATAGTCCAAATAAAGCATGCTAGTGACTTGGACACTCAAAGCTAACAAGCTAGAATGCCTTATGGCTATACAAAGCAAGTCATGCATGACTAAAAGAACACAAATCAGACCTTAAACATGCTGAAACATGAACAAAGTCTTCTCAAAGTTAAGCCAAAAGCATGCTAAAATGACATGTTAAAGCATGATGCATGTTAGGCTATTTCATGGAAATGCACTACAAGTACATAGAACATGCAAGGAGCTATTAAACCAAAACCCTAACAGAGGTATGCCATGGTAAAAGAAGCCCAAGAGCATGCTGAAATGGACACAACATAGGCTAGAATGACATGCTACTTCATGAAGCATACAAAGCTAGTGTGTGTGTGATTTACATTACAAGTGTATAAACCATGCATGGAATGACCAAACTAAGCAAACACAGTGTTGTATCATGGCAAAACAAAGCCTAATACATACTGAAATGAAGCTAAAACAAGCTAAGCCAACATGCTACCAATATAAGCCACTTATGCAAGCATACATAACAACAAGGAGAGGGGATGACCCTCTCCTATTTAGAACTCCAAAACCACCTTTCCACCACTGAAAATCGTCTAGATTTCAGTGGTAGAAAGGTCATGCACAACCTAAAACAAGGGCCAAAAGGGATGGCCTAAAACGACGCCTAACAAGGCCTTGGAGGGAGGAGATGACCCCCAACCAAAAAGTGACCTTAACCGAAGATTTAAGGCATGTAAAAACAAAACTTTTATCAGTTAAGAGTTAAGCTTAAAACAATAAGCAAGTAGGTCTAAAAGCTAAAACAAGAATGGGGGTTTAAAAGCAAGGAACTCACCCTTGAAGATCACCTTCAAGAACACTGCTCCAGCAGCCTCCTCTGATCAAAACCAGCCTAAGAACACTAAAATCAACCTCAAGGGACCTCAGCTCCAAGAGGATGATGTTCTAGTGTGTGTTTGTGTACAATAGTAAGACAAAATGACAATTTTAAGGACAAAATAAGAACAAACAAGAAGATATAGATACAAAACTATATGTATCACTCAACTCTCAATTTTATGAACCTCTGGAAAAGGAGGAGGAGCTCCCTCTTTATAGAAGCTCAATCCCTAAGCTTGCTAAGCAATTGAATCAAATCCCTCCATACACGTGTGTGGAGGATGTGAATTGTGCATGCCAGCTATGACAGCTGGCATAAAATATCTGCATAAAGCAGATGAACAGCGCTCGGCCAGAAAATATGGCCGATTGACCAACATAAGTGCCGATCGACCAAAAAAAGTGTCGATCGGCCAACAATTTTGGCCGATGGCAAGAAAACAAGGCCGATGGCTTCATGCCTTGGCCGATGGATTGAGGGGATGGCGAACAAGCCACCGTCTTCCCTCAGAAGCAAAAACACAAGTCCTTGGTCCACAACCAAGCACAAAACAGACAAGTTGAGAGATCTTGAGGCAAGGTGCGCGGCCGAGACCTCTGGGAACTCAAAACAAACCCGAACATGGATGATCATCGAGTGTTCAAACGATGACGTCCAAGTCTTGAGGATAGTCAAAAATGGGGTGTCTACAGTTGCCCCTCTTTGACAGAACTCGAAAGTCATAAAAATGACGGGAGTGAATGTCAAAGCCCAGAGACGACCCATTTTTGACAAGGCCGAAGACTTGGACAAGCATAAAAGATAGCAAGATATGTGCCTGCAGGCGGGGGCAAAATGCAAAGGACATGCACGGTGCCGAACATAACTCATGATCATGCAAAGGGAGCTGTAACGAAACATAACATGCAACAGTTTTAAGCGAGCAAATAAAAACCAAACTACATTACATGCAGAAAGGATGTAAGAGAATTATACAATTCTCACAACGTCTCACGCGGAGAATGTACAATACCGTCTGGTACGTCTGGTCGCGCCAGCTTCAAATGAACCGTACATACAATATCGTGCCTGCAAAAGAAAGAAACTTGACAAGTGCAATATCGTTAGAAACATGCATAGCAATGCAAGTGAGAAGTGCATGACAACGCGAGTGAAGTGTGCATAACAATGCAAGTAACATGCGAGACAACGCAAGTTAATGATGTACATAACAATGTAAGTAAGAGAAGTGCGGAACAACGCAAGTTAGATGGGTGCGAAACAACGCAAGTTAGTGGGTGCAAGACAATGCAAGTTAGTGGGTGCGAAACAACGCAAGTTAGGTGGGTGCAAAACAATGCAAGTTAGTGGGTGCAAGGCAATGCAAGTTAGGTGGGTGCAAAACAATGCACAAGTTAGAGGGGAAGTGCAAGACAATGCACAAGTTAGAGGGGAAGCGCAAGACAATGCACAAGTTAGAGGGGGGTGTAAAACAATGCACAAGTTAGAGGGGGTGCAAAACAATGCACATAACGAGCAAGACAATACAAGTTATAGGGGATGCAAAACAATGCAAATAACGAGCAAGACAATGCAAGTTATAGGGGATTCAAAACAATGCAAATAACGAGCAAGACAATGCAAGTTATAGGGGATGCAAAACAATGCAAATAACGCATGCGAGACAATGCAAGTTATAGGGGATGCAAAACAATGCAAATGACGTGTGAGACAACGCATGGTAAGGAAAATGCATGACAATGCAAATGAAGTGCAAGATAACGCATGCAATGAAATGCATGACAATGCAAATGATGTGCGAGACAACGCATGTAATGAAATGCATGACAATACAAATGACATGCGAGACAACGCATGTAATGAAATGCATGACAATGCAAATGACGTGCAAGACAACGCATGTAATGAAATAAATGACAATGCAAATGATGTGCGAGACAACGCATGTAATGAAATGCATGACAATGCAAATGACGTGCGAGACAACGCATGTAATGAAATGTATGACAATGCAAATGACGCATGCGAGACAACGCAAGGTAAGGAAAATTCATGACAATGCAAATGGCGTGCGAGATAACACATGCAATGAGATGCATGACAATGCAAATGACGTGCGAGACAACGCAAGGTAATGAAATGCATGACAGCGCAAATGATGCATGTGAGACAACACAAGGTAAGGAAAATGCAAGACAATGCAAATGACGTGCGAGAGAATGCATGCAATGAAATACATGACAATGCAAATGACGTGCGAGAGAACGCAAGGTAAGGAAAATGTATGACAATGCAAATGAAGTGCGAGACAACGCATGCAATGAAATGCATGACAATGCAAATGACATGCGAGACAACGCATGGTATATGACATTCAAAAGCAATTCTAGAATATCGCGATATACAAAAGGACACGAAAAAGGATACGTCTTGTGCGTATCAAGCAACGCACACGGAAGACGTGGTTTGAGGTCAACACGAAGGCCGGTGAAGCTTCAAAAGTGTACTTTCTTGCACTGTCTTGAGAGATGAAGGTGCTAATCAACAAAAATGACCCAAAAAAGGGTGTGGGAGGTGCATCGACCACAAGGGGAGTCCATCAGCCATACATCGACCACAAAAGGAACTCATCGGCCAAATATTTAGCCGATCGGCTAACAATTTGGCCGATCAGCCAAAAATGGCAATTTCGGGGCAATTTTGTCATTTAGCCTCGGGTCTTTTAAATATAGGGTTCCGAACCCTATATTCTCATTTCTCCAAGGTCAAAAAACATTTCCCCCTCTCTCTAGGTGATTTTCTTCGCTTCGATCCGTGGTTTTCCTTTGTTTTCAAGCCTCCCACGTTGTCCGATTCGCGAAACCCTTCCCGTTTCACACACTTTGAACCGAACGAAACTCGATTTCGGTGTCCCTTTCTTGGTTTCCACCACTTGGGGTTTGTTTCCCCCGAGTTTATCTTGATGTTTGTGCCTTTTTCCACACTCCGACCCTTTTCTTCCATTTTTCACCCCTCGGGGTTGACTTTTGGGTTGACTTTTGGCCTTCTTGCCTATTTTTCGCATCCTTGGCCATTTTTGCACTCTTCTTGAGATGGCAGACGACATTCCATGGCGTGGGACTCCCCCAGAGATGGACGTGGATCCTGAGGTTGAGCTCTTGCCTCTTCGCGTCCGACCATTCGATCCAGCGACCTACAGGCCGGCGATACACGTGTTGCCTCCTGATGGCATCCGCCACTTCAAGAGTTATGCGCGGGGCGCGCCACTGGAGCTCTTGTTGTGCAAGCCAGCGTCACATCTATCTTATGGCGCCGCTGAGGTATACTCTTTCTTTGTTTCATTTTCTGCAATGTAGAACATCTAACTGCGATAGTCAATTCTGTTCTTTAACTGCTTAACCCAGATACATTGATACATCATATATTGTAGTTCATTGTGAGCACACCTGCACCCAATATCTGTGTAATCTTGAACACATGCACACACACTGCATATTCAACTGAATAACCTAAACACACTGATACATTACGTGCTTAGTTCACTGTGAGCACACCTGTACCCAATATCTGTGTAATCTTGAACACATGCACACACACTGCATTTTCAACTAAATGCATTCAAAAAGCTGTATTTCTAACATTGCTTCGCAACTGCTTGTTTTGAACACAGGGAGATTCCCATGCCTTCCAGGGATATGGGAACACCGTTGCCCATGGTTGGTACATGGAGCTGCCCGATGCGGTCCGCCACATCGTCGACCAGGCCGGCTTCGACACTTTTTATATGGGACTCTCGCGCCTCACTGCGAGTAGTCCCCTTTTTGCTACTTTGGTGGAGAGATGGTGGGATATCAGCGATTCCTTCCACCTTTCTGCTACAGGGAAGATGACGATGACTCCCTTCAACTTCTCGATGCTCACCGACATCGGGGTAGGGGTGATCTGATCCCCTTCAATACTGATATGGATGAGTGGGACGCCGCCTAGATGTACCTGCTCGGCGATCGGCCTCCTCTCTCCTGGCCAGGATTTGTGAGGTACTCTTGGTTTGAGGACCACTTCAGGATTCAGGCGCCCACCACCCGGGAGGGGGTGGAGCAGTATGCTCGCGGCTTCATCGTGTTCCTGCTAGGGGCCACCCTCTTCGCCGACCGAGCAAACACTGTCGCACTTTATCTGCTAAGTGCATTAGTGGACGTGACACAGATCTGCCGCTACGACTGGGGTGGCGCAGGCTTGGTCACACTTTATTGATATATGAGTTCATCCTCTCGCCGCAGCGGACACTTGCTTAGAGGCTACTGGCGAGCCTGAGAGGTACACCTTCCCTTTCTGTTTTATAGTTCTGCTTTTACACTATTTGTACATTGCACACGTTGTACACACGCAATCTACTTTACACTGACTGTATACTGCACACACTGCACAATGCACTGCACACACTGAACAATACACTGCACACTGTTCTTTGATTTCTGCTTTATTCTGCATTCTGCTTTATCTGATAAGCATACTCATGTTTCCCCTGTTACACTCTGTAGTTGTGGGTGTACGCCTACTTCCTGAGGCTTGCCCCAGTGCTAGATGTGGAGATCCCCCTCGACATTCCATTTTCCCATCGATTCGATGTGAAATGCGAGCGGAGGCCGCAGGAGTCCTTTGTGTTCTTTTGCCGATATTTCGACACCATCACCGCCGCAGAGGTATTTCAAACTTTCGAGTTCATTTAAGCTTCGCTTTACATTATACATTCAACAGTAGATAACAAATTGTATATCATTTGCAGATCACCGGGCAGCCTTGGGCTCCGTTGCCGGACACGGTGAGGGACCAGTACGCGGGCGCTCAAGAGACTGCCCGATTCAGGATTCTACTGGAGGGCCCAGTCTGTCAGGCTTGGTACCTGGGCGAGTGTTTCCTATGCCAGACCTTGGGCTTACCGGAGCAGATAGTCTCGACGCCGCCTCATACCCATATGAGGCACACTGAGAGATATACCCTAGAAGGGATGATGGACTACACGATCGGCTGGGACTCGGAGCGCTTTAGAGACGAAGACGACTACACCGAGTTCATCTAGGCCTATTTGATGCGGCCTCTGACCGGTGCTCGTCGAGTCGAGAGAGAGAGACCAACATCGCCAGCGGCAGGAGCAGGAGCAGGAGCACCGAGGGTGACTCAGGCCCGCGGTAGGAGTGGGTCCTAGAGGGGACGGGGAGCTGAGTGGCTAGCACTGCCTATTACCATGACATGCCGAGGACAGAGTGGGGAGACTTATCAGATACCCATTGCTCCTCCTCCGGCTGATCATGAGCTCGTCGGAGTTCACGGCTCGACCCCGGTACGTACCATGCTTTTCATTCTGTACAGTCATTTCATTTGATTTGATATCCCGCAGAATACTAATGACTTCAACACTTTTGCAGGCTTCGATCGAGTACACTAGACAGTCTTTGGAGCTGACGGCCTCCGTGATAGAGATGCTGCAGCAGAGCATCGACCTGTTGACCATCTACGGGATCCCGGTAAGTTCCTTCAAATTTAGCTCCGAAACAATGCATATTCTGTTCCACACATGATCTGATGCATTGTAATATCAATACGACACTTGATACACAACACTCACGACACTGATACACTGCAACTCTCATACTGCTTACGGCATTCATACACTGCTCGTAGCATTGCTCATGGCATTCATACACTATACTCATACACTGCATTCGATACTGATACACTGCTCACAGCATTCACACACTGTACTTACACACTATGTTCGGTATTCATACCCGACTGTGTGTAGTATGACTGACGCATTTGCCCACCGTTCTTTTCAGGCCCCATTCCAGATTTCGGCTATAGGAGGTGCTCCAGCTGGACCTTCTGTACCTGCTCGAGGAGGAGGGGGAGTCAGGCGGGGGATGACGATCCACAGCCGAGGCAGACACAGACGTACTCATGCTGAGAGTAGTTCACGGGAGCCTTCCCCCAAGGATTCTGATGCAGAGGCAGAGTCTTCTCAGGGTGAGGCTGGAGATAGTTCAGATTCAGACTACGGAGCTGGCGGTGGTGATCCTGGACCCGCGTCATTATTGACCTAGACATTTTGTTGATCTAGACATTGTTGCTTTTCTTTTCTGCTTTATTCAGACATTTTGTTGCTGTTCTTTTTTTTTTGCTTTACTTTTCTTTTTACTGGTAGTTTAAGCACATTGTACTACCTCAGGAAGGTTTTATTTTCTTCAAAACTATGTACTTTGGAAAAAGACATACATGAATGGAATGAAACAACTGTTTTGTTCAAAAAGTGTTACATTTGTACATTCTATGCATCATATCACATTGCATCGCATTACATCACAATGTAAATGAGATTTGAACTTTTGTGTTGAAAACCAAACTCTCGAATTGCATTAACCAGGTAGTGAACCAACTAACGAGAAAACAACTTGTTAAGCAAAACAAAGAACTCGACAAGCTAGCCAAATGTAAATGCAACTCGACAAGCAAAACAAAGACTTAAAGAATGTGAAATACAACTTGATAAACAAATATACAACAACTCGATAAACAAATTGAAGTAACACAGGCGCGACTTCGCAAAATCATCACCGGAAGGCATTGGAAGTGGAATCAATCACAAGTTCTCAGCATGTTCAACACATAGACAGCTCACAGAACAAGGGGAGAGGCCATCGGCCAAAGAAAAAGGCCATCGGCCAACATTTCTAGCCGATCGGCAAAAAAAGATGGTCGGCCGGCAATATTTTTGGCCGATCGGTCAAAAATGGCAAGAACCTCTAGAATGTTGACACCTGTCTTCCACTCAACACCTTATCTTCTACAAAAACCCCAGCTTCATAGTTTCTCTAATTCTAGTTCTGCTTTTACATTTCTTGTCCAAAATCTCACAACTTGGATTGCCAACTTGGATGGCTCGGAAAGGCTAAATTTTCGAGGTTTCGGCATAAATGCACTATTTACGTTGGGTCGCACTCCACTGTGTTTTCCATTCCTCTATGCCGCGGCAAGGTTTTGGAATCCGGTAACACGTCTTTAGCTTTGGCGTACAAGAGATGTGTCCCACTTTCGAGGATTTCCAAGCTTTAATGGAATCCGAGCGCGATGAAGAAATCTTGCCACAACTCCGGTTCGGCCACACCCAAGCCCTAGGACGGATGTGCGGCCTTGCTTTGCATGATGCTCGGTCATTGATTCACGACGGAGAGCTGGACATTTCGAGCTTGGTTTGTCGATTTTCTGATGATGGTGATCGTGGCGACCATCATTGGCAGGGTTATCGATGACATGCACTTTGTTTGTGCATGCTGTCTCATTCCTTACTTGCTCTAGGCTCCGGTGGGTTTAGCACTTGTTTGATCGAGGTTGCCGAGGGCTTAAGAGAGGGCAAGAGCTGCATTGCCATGACATTGGCTGAGACATTGATAGGTTTAGATGCTCTTCATCGTTGGGAGACGGCTAGGTTTGCGGGGAGTCCACTACTATTGCAAGTATTGTTTCCCACCCCATCTCACATATACTTCCTCACATCACTCAGCCCTCAGGATCGGTTTTTCTCTCAAAACCCTTTGCTCATTTTTTCTCTCGACGTACACCTCTCTATTCTTTAATCTCTCATTTTTCATCCCTCCCTAGGTATGGTTGATGGACAAATTGAGAGTGGTGGACTCATGTTCGGCATATTCAGCTCGCCGCTATTTCTCCCGGCGACGTCTAGTCGATGCTCCGGATGAGGAATGGTGGTTTGACTGGATGTACAGTTTGTCCGCAGACCGCATTGTTTGGCGCTGCCCTTGGCTCAATCTACCGGCGATGAGCTACAGCATGACTCGCTAACCCGGGATCTAATTGATTAGCCTGACGCACTGCGTGTTCTACTTTCCTTTTTGATTCTGGCTGTAGTTCGGACATGATCAGGCTTGCCTAGAAGTGGGGATTGAGTACCCTGCTACATTTCCTGTCCGAGGTGCGCAGCTAGCTCGATATGCCACAACATGGAGGACGAGAGAGCTTCGGGCCCCCGCTCTCACTTTCAGCTGCACCCTCTCTGATGAGTGCATAGATTGGCTCAATGAAGAGGCACAGGTGGGGCCCAGCTTGGCATCAGATGCTTCGACCAGCTCTGGAAGGGGACGTAAGGACATCTGACTATGCCCCGAATTTATTTGCTTTAATCAAAACTTTCAAGTTTTCTTTATGATTGTAATGAGAAGCAACTTCAATTTGTATTCAAGAGCAGGAGAACTCTGTGTTGAAATCAATGAAACTGAAGGTTGTGGGTACTGAAAATTTTCCGTTTGGTCCAAAAATGGTCTAAGTTGTAAAAAGATTAATTTGAGTAAAATCAACTTTTATTAAAACTTTTCAAAACCATTTTCGATATGGATCAAAACTGGACACGCCTGAGATCTGTCACTGCGATGCACAACCCCCGATTCTAGCAATTAGAAAGTTACCCCTAGTCTGAGTAGCACTGCACTGGAGATCACAACCGAGCTCTAGAATGCTGAATAGACAAAGATGACCAAACATGATCGCATGGACAAAGTTGATCGGGGAAGTGTTTATGGCTGGACTTCAGGATGAAGTTGTCCATGTTTCCCAAAGACGGGAATCAAGCCTTACATAGTTCAGCTCAGGTTCGTTCGTGTATTAACCCTTACTTTTTACGCTCTAACTTTTGCCAAGGCCGCCCTTTGCGGGTTTTCAACCTTGCGAGCTCAGTTTTTATAATTTCAAATTTTCTGTGCTCTAACTTTTGCCTAGGTCGCCCTTTCGGGTTTTCGGCCTAGCGAGCCACTCAAGGAAAATATTTCTTCAACTTGTCCATGTTGATCGGTTGGGAGAACTCTAGGCCATCTAGGTCCATCAGAACGACAGCTCCGCCCGACCAGATAGACTTGATGATGTAAGGACCAGTCCAATTGGGTCTGAACTTGCCCCTAGGGTCATGGATGGGAGCTCGATTGTCTTTGAGCACCAAATCTCCTTCTTTCAAATTCCTGGACTTAACCTTCTTGTTGAAAGCCCTAGCAATTCTGCGTTGATAACCCTAAACATGGTACAGTGCTTTCAGCCTTCTCTCGTCAAAGAGCATGAGTTCTTCGAATCTGCTCTGCTGCCAATCTGCCTCGGCTATCTGACACTCAGCCAGTACTCGTAATGACGGAACCTTAATTTCGATAGGCAGAACGGCCTCCATCCCATAGACCAAGGAATACGGAGTCGCCCCAGTAGAAGTTCTAATTAAAGTTCGGTAACCCCACAGAGAAAATGACAACTTATCTGGCCAGTCCCGGTAGGTTTCCACCATCTTCTGCAGTATGTGTTTGATGTTCTTGTTAGAGGCCTCAACTGCTCCGTTGGTCTGTGACCGATATGTAGACGACTTATGGAAAGCCACGTTGTACTTGTCCAACAAGTCAATCACTTCCATCTTGAAGTGGGAACAATTATCTGAAATGATCTCATTCGGGACACCATAGCGACAGATGATGTTGTTCCTGATGAACTTTGCAATGTGTGACGCCTTCAGCACCGCATAAGATTGGGCCTCAACCCACTTTGTGAAATAGTCTATCGCGACAAGAATGAACTCATGCCCATTGGACCCCTTCGGAGTGACGGCCCCGATCATATCAATCTCCCTGACTGAAAATGGCCAGGGCGAAGTCATGTTGTACAGCTTCGACGGCGGAATGTTCATGCGGTTTGCATGGATCTGGCATTTGTGGCATCGCCGGACAAAGTCAATACAATCCTCCTCCATGGTGGACCAGTAGTAACCCTGTCTAAGGATCTTCCGGGCTAGCATCACCCCATTCATGTGCGCTCTGTACTCTCCTCCATGGATGGCCTCCATCAGGCGCTTCGATTCTTCAGCATCAACACACAGCTTATGCATCCCGAGATGACCTCTTTTGTACAGTTTACCCCCGCAGACAATGAACTGAGCAGCCATTCTTCAAATTGCCCTCTTATCCTTGGCATTTTCCGCTAGTGGATATGCCTCTTTTTCTAAGAAGTTCCAGACATCGTAATACCAGGGGTTCTCATATTGTACCTCATCCATGATAGCAATCAGCTCGTAGGCTGGCACAAATTTCTGGTCAATGATGATCGGACGGATCTGGACTCCAAAAGGGATGTCTATCATAGAAGATAGAGTTGCTAGTGAATTAGCGAACCTGTTTTTCTCTCTTAACAAATGAGTGCAGTTCAATTTCTCAAACCGAGGAATCAGCAAGTCCAAGGTCTGGTGGTAGATTCTCATCTTTTCTTCTTTGACTTTCCAATCTCCTTTAGCTTGAGATACAACAAGGTTTGAGTCCCCAATGACGTCTAACCGTTTTGCCCCTAGTTCTAGGGTGGCTTCTAAACTAGCAATACATGCCTCATACTCTGCTTCGTTGTTCGATACTTTGAACTAGAGTTTGACTGCTAGAGGGATATGGGAATTGTCGGGTGCTATCAGCAACACCGCTATCACATACCCGTATTGGTTTGACGCTCCGTCAAAGTACATTGTCCAAGTTTCATCTTCGACATGCAGAATAGCCTCGTTTGGGAATAAATACTCAACTGCTTCATCCCCGTCCACTGGGTGATCGTCTAGGAACTCCACTACCGCTCTCCCCTTTACTGACTTGCGCGTCACAAATTTCAGATCGAATTCGGAAAGCAGAAGCAACCAATGGGCTAGCCTACCCGTAAGTGCCGGTTTCTCGAAGAGATATTTGATGGGATCTAATCTCGAAACCAGTATTACTGAGTGAGCTAATAGGTAGTGCCGCAGCTTCCTGGTAGCCCATACCAAGGCCAGACAAGCCTTCTCCAGCGGAGTGTAGCGGGTCTCGTAATCCAATATTTTCTTGCTTAGGTAGTAGATAGCTCTCTCCACTTTGTCCTCAGACTCCTATGCAAGCATGCAGCCCATCGTAGTTTCAGTCAGTGAAAGGTACAAGATCAACCGTTTCCCTGGCTTAGGTGGTGACAACACCGGTGGGTTCTGTAAATATTGCTTAATCTGTTCAAAAGCAGCTTGGCATGGGCTGTCCTATTGGAACTTCGTTCCTTTCTTCAGGAGACCAAAGAGTGGTTCACAAGTCAAGGTTAATTTAGCAATAACCCGTCTTATGAATTGCACTTTACCCAGAAAGCCTCGCATCTCCTTTTCCGTCATTGGTGGTGGCATTTCTAAGATTGCCTTGATTTTGGAAGGGTCGACTTCAATACCTCTCTATGTAATCAAGAACCCCAGCATTTTCCCTGCTGTAACACCAAACGTACGATTCTGAGGATTCAGCCGCAACCGAAATTCTCTGATCCTTTGGAAGAACTTTTGCAAGGCAGTGTAGTGGCCCTTTCTTTCCTTGGACTTGACAATCATGTCGTCCACATACACCTCAACCTCTTTGTGGATCATGTCGTGCAATATCGTGGTCGCAGCACGTTGATATGTAGCTCCAGCATTCTTTAGCCCAAACGGCACCACCCTATAACAGTAGGTCCCCCACGGGGTGGTAAAAGTAGTCTTCTCCCAGTCTTCGGGTGGCATTACAATCTGATTATAGCATGAAAAGCCATCCATAAATGAGAGCAATGCATGTCCCGCTATAAAATCCACTAATTCATCGATATGCGGTAGAGGAAAGTCGTCCTTTGGACTAGCTTTGTTCAAATCCCAGAAGTCCACACATACTCGAATTCTGCCGTCCTTCTTCGGCACTGGAACTATGTTCGCCAACCAAGTTGGGTATTCAGATACCAGTAGGAACCCTGCATCAATTTGCTTGGTGACCTCTTCTTTGATCTTGATAGCCCAGTCTGGGCGGATCCTTCTGAGTTTCTGCTTAACAGGTCGGGCCTCTGGGTCAAGAGGGATCTGGTGCTGTACAATCTCAAGATCGATTCTAGGCATGTCTTCGTAGGACCACGCGAAAACATCTTTGAAATCTTTTAATGAAGCGACTAAGCGCTCGTGCTCCTCCGAAGACAACGTGGACCCGATCTGGACCAGCCGTCGGTTCTTCTCAGTACCAACGTTAATTTGGATGATTTAATCAATCAGTGGTTTTACAAACCTCTCATGCTCTTGTTCTAGCAAATATTTCAAAATCGGAGGAATTTCTTCCTCATCGTTTTAATCGAAGTTTTGAAAGTCTGAATTAATGCAATAAATCAAGGGTACAGAAAAGTAATCGAAGGCCACAACCACACAATTCTCATTAAGTACTTCATCCAGTCCATCTGATTCCTCTGTTACAACAGACTCAAAAGAGAAAGAAAAAGATGACCTGGACAAGACTTTGGCATCCGGGTTATCACTCCCAGGAATATCGGACTCTGACTCGGACGAGCTGGAACCTGATTCCGACTCTACAGACTCGGTGGAATCAGATTCTGGCTCACTACCTGACCCGGTGCTGCTCGGTAAGAATCCCTTCTCGTACTGCCAGACGAGGGAGGGTGCGATGGGTGCATCCAAAATGTTTGGAGATGGGCTCACAGCCGTTTCATTCCCGATCATAGACACTGAGAGATCATTCCCCAAGCACTCATGTACGATCGGAGGATCTGATAGCAGACAAGCCAGTGCTACCCCCATTTCAAACTCGATGCTCTCGGAATCCACTTCCTTACACTGCTCAACCTCAGCAGACGGACTTGCCTGCTCCTCGGCAACATCTTCCGCGGATAACTGCAAGTCGAAGAAGATCTCAAATCCCGACGGGCGTCTCTTCTTTGCATTTAGCCATGGCTCTGGGAAGCCGCAGAATGGAAAGTCTTCCCCTTTCCGGACAAAGCGTCCGTTCAGGGTGTCCTAAATAGGCTGATGCATCAAATCAAAATGCCTCCCGGTCTGCTTGGCTCTAGCTATTTTGGCCATTTCCTTGCCTTTCCCCACCCAGTCCTCTTTGGTAGGCAAATAACCGAAGCCAAAGGTATGCAGGTTGTGCGGCACTTTAGCCGATACTGTAATGCCCTTCCAGCCACTTTTTCCTAGTCCCATCCCAGGGATGAGCTGAAGCTTGTTCATGAGGTACACCGACTGTGTGCTGACATACAACCCCTCATCAATAGCCAAAATGCTCTGAACAACCAGGGCCTCAGCTAGGGTAAATCCTGACAGGAACACATCCTCCGTGCCATGCTCGATTTCCAGAATCGGTGTAGACACCTCTGGCGGCGGATGAATTGATGAATTCTCGAAAACTATAGCCACCCCTTTCCCATGGGGGTATTTCAACATCTGATGCAGGGTAGAAGAGACTGCCTTTGCCTGGTGCAGCCACAGTCGCCCGAAGAGTAGATTAAAGGTTGCGGGAACGTCCAAGACATGAAAGTCAATCTCGTGTTGTCCCGGACCAACCTGAGTGTGAATCTTCACGGTCCCCATCACTTCTCTGCTAGTATTGTCATAGGCCCTTATCACCTGGGCAGTTGGCTCAAAGTCTGCCGGCTTCAACCCGATTGCATATGTTGTCCTTAACGGGCATACGTTAATAGCGGATCCTGTATCGACAAGAACCACCGGTACCCACTTGTCTCTGCATTCCACAAAGAAGTAGAGAGGTTTGTTATGGTTTGCGCCCTCAGGCAGTAGTTCCTTGTTGGTGAAGGTCTATGTCGGGAAAGCCCCTCCCGAAAAGACTAGTCCTACCAGCTGCTCAGGCGTGGTGTCTATTGAGAGTTTGGCCTTGTCCATTGCAGAGAGGACAACTTGTCTATGTACTCTTGAAGCCATAAGCCGTCTCCAGATGGAGATGTCTGCCTGTATCTTCTTCAGCTATTTTAGCACAGCCTCCTCTTCGAGCAGCTTTTCTTCTTGCTTGTCTGCCTCCCAGTCCTTTCCGGACGCCTCAGGTTGATCTAAGTGAGGGGGCTTGAAATAACGCCTGCTCCTAGTCATGTGATCAACTTCGCCAGTATACCAGGTATCATTCGATTGGCTTTGTCCCCAATCTTCATCGGTGTGGGCAAGACATAAATCATCATCTTCCCAACACATACCATCGGCAGTTGACAAACATCTGTCCGGCTTCGTTACAACTATTCCTGTGCCCACAGCACCTTTTGTTCCTGTGCACACAGCATGTTCTGTCTCCTCAGGGGCTTTGTCCTTTTTGACTCTCTCAGAATCCTCGATCCTTTCTCGCTCAAACTGCTTCAGTGCAGCCTGCTGCTCATCATACTCTGTACCCAAACTGCCTGTATTTTGAGCAAAATTATTAACACCGGTGCTCTCTGGTGATGCAAACTGATTCCCGGCCCTTCCGGCCACTGTTGATAGCCCTGTCCTTGACGGACCCTGTTTTAGCTGAGGTTGTTCAACAACATCCGGCTGGTCGTCAAGCCACCCAGTAGATTCTGCTGACTCATCAAACCAATTGACTACCGTGTCCCTTGAGTCCTGCTCGTCGAAAAGATGAAGGTTAGCAATGTCCTCTTCCAGATTCGCTAGGTTATCTAGCCCCTGATCAGGTCCATCCTCCGGTACTACACAAACCTCTGCCCCCACTGGTAATTCCATTCTCAGCCTAGCCTGGCCTGCTGATGTAATGTAACCGCTCGGGTCATTCTTGACGCTCTCAGACCCCTCGGGCTCTGTATAATTACTCTCATCTGCCCCAGTAGTCGACCCAGTTCTATCTTCAATAGCCACCACCACCGTTTCAGGTTAGGATTGGGAGATGTCCAACACGCACAAGTTATTGTTGTCAGGGATGAACACCTCCGGCTTGGGTAGGTGAGAAGAGGTGATATATATGCTAGGGTCGTATGACACAACCCCAGTTTGGATAAGATTGATGCATTTGGCAGGTGGAGCTTGGTTATGTGGTGGGAGAGGGTTGGTTGTGACATTCAGTTTCTCCGGAGGCACGATCACCCTGTTATCAATGACATCCTGAATCTCATGACGTAATCGAAAGCATTGGTCGGTGTCATGACCATGCTGTTGGTGGAAGGCGCAGTACTTGGTTGGGTTATGGGAAGCAGGGAGCTTTTCCGGTAAAGGCCGCTGCTCTAGGGGCTTCAAGTGCCCTTTCCTGATCAAAACCCCTAAAGCCTTGGACAGGGGCATGTATAGGGGGTAAAGGTTCTTTGGCCTCAGGGGGAATACTTGGTCGTTTGTGAGCTACTTCCGGACGCACCGGTGAATGGCGTAGCTGCAAGAGTTCTTGGGGTGGTGGTGGTGACCATGCCCACATCTGAAGATCTGGCAGTAGCGGCATTACTTGTACCTGCATTTGTACCGCGGTTGAATGCCCTCTTGGGATGTTCTCTGTCATGGTCAATTAGACCCTGTTTCATTACGTCCTCGATCTGCACCCCTATCTCATGTAGACCTGCAAAGGTGGGGAGGGAGAGAACGATCATCTTCTGCTTGAGCTTGGGCTGGAGGTTGCGCACAACCATCCGAATCTGATCTTTGTCAACGGGCCTGATGGTCATCATCGAGGCCTTGGCCCTCCAACGGGTTACGAAATCAGAGAAACTCTCCTTTGGCTCTTGCCTAGTTGTCTCAAGATCATGGGTTGTGACATTGATCTGTGTGTTATAGGAGTATTGAGCTATGAAGGCCTCGGTCATCTCCTCTCAGTTCCTCTTAACAGAGTCCTCCAGTTTTGCATACCAAATGGCCGCTACACCCGATAGGGTCCGGCCAAACAAGGAAAGCTTTTGCAATCTGGAGAGGCCCATCGGCCTTAGTATATCTGAAAACCACCGCAAATGCACCATAGGATCTCCAGACCCATCGAAACGGTCTATTTGCGGCATTTTAAATCGGTCCGATAGAGTCATGGCCGAGTCGGTGTACCCGTCCTCAATATCTGGAATGGACTTAACGCCCTAAGACTTTTTGAACAACTTTTCAAGCTTGCTCACTTTTAGCGCTATGGGGTCCACCTCAAACTCAAAAGGGGAATCCAGTAGGTTGGTAGGTGATTCGGATAGCTGAGGTAGGATTGGAGGCGGAACTGGCCCCGTGCGAACGTCCGTATCATCCTGGACGTGTACTGTCTCCCCATGTATTGGAATTCTTGGTAGGGGAGGAGCTTGGTGCGAAGCAGATGCTCCGGTTTGCTACTGTAGTCTGGCAATTACCTCTGCATGTTGGGCCATAACCTCAGCCTGTTGTTTAGCAAATTCTGCTTGACGGGCAGCGTCTTGCTGCATGGTTTTCATTGTGATAACCTTGTTTTGTATTATGCTAATTGGTCCTTAGTACAAATGTGATTATGTGTTTGATATGATTCTGTATGCCATTTGCGTGAAAATATGTCGTTTTGAATTTCTATCTGTTCACCGTAGGAATATCTGTTAGACTATCTGCTTTGGAATTTGAATTGATGGCCTTATCGGCCACAAAACCCAAAATTGATTGCGCCATTGTGATTATGGTGAAATTTAATTGAAAATTGATTCTGATCAAATTAATTAGATTAAATTAATGGTGTAGTGATCAAGTTGTTTAATATTAATGATTGTGATCAATGGGGCTTATATAAAATGAGCCACTTTCACTCAATTCCTCTCTTTTCTTATATTTGGCTGATATTAACACTAAGAGAGAGAGAGAGGGGGTCGGCTAGAGAGGGAGAAAGAAGGAGAATTGTGTGTTTGGCTCACGTTTGTGAAAATTGGAAGGTTGGACTCAAGATTCAACTAGAAATTGTGAAGATTAAAGCCTCTAGGTAAGTAAATTCATGAGTTTAATGTTGTAATTTTGTGAATTTAAAGTTGATTGATGATCAAGAACAAGAATTGAGTTGGTTTTGTTGAGTTGGAAGTCAATATGCACATGCATGTGAGAAATTGCTTTGAAATTGCATGTTTGAGCACAAAATATATAATCCATGTGAGATTTTAGTTGAAGCTCATATTTTTGACCATCTCTTCATCATCTAAGTTGAGAATAGAAGTTGTGTTTCACATGCATGTACCATCCATAAGAAAATGGGTTTGAAATACATGGAATTGTTGTGATAAAACCAAGTTTGGTGCAATTTGGAACATGCATGTAAGTAATTCATGGAATTGAGTTTCATAACGTTGTAATCTGGTATTTGTGCCATGTTAATTTGGTGTTTGTGCCATGTTAGTATATGTATATGTGAAGCTTGAGCCATATTATGCAAGATATGTTGATTTGAATGCTAGTTTGAAGCTCAAGAGCAATTCTGGATTTTCCAGAATTTATGATGTCCGCTCGAGTGAGGAAGGCACCGCTCGAGTGGGAAATATGAGCTCCCAGTATTTCTACAGTCATGGATGTCCGCTCGAGCGGGGAAGTTCACGCTCGAGCGGGGGAGCTATATGGAATGAACTTCAGCTCGAGCGCCTGACTTCACGCTTGAGCGTAAAAATGAAGCAACCAGTACTTTTGCAAACCTCATGGGTCCGCTCGAGGGGGGAAGTCCACGCTCGAGCGGGGGACCCCTGTTTCTGAAATTTTGAAAATGCATTATGTGTCCGTTTTCCGTTCTCTTTCACTTCTAAGTACTCTTAGGCATGCATTGAGTATTATGAATGAATTAAAGGAAAAAGAAAGAAGCCTAAAGAGGAATATGTGAATTATAGACGGATTGAATTGTTTATGACCCATTGTGTTTATGGAATGTGTAGGGTCGGTCGAGCTCCAGGGCAAACCACCCAGCCGATCACTGTGAGTAATATCTTAATAAAGATATCTGAAGTATGATATTTGTCCAATTGCTTATTTCCCTATAAGTCTTATAAATCGGTTAATCAAAATTGTGGACAAATGTTTGTTATAAATTAATGGGCCGAAGGCTAGTCTGACATGAAAGAATGAATGGGCTAGGGGCCAGTTAGACATGAAAGAATGAAGGGGCCAGAGGCCAATTTGACATGAAAGAATGAATGGGCTAGAGGCCAGTTTGACATGAAAGAATGAATGGGCCAAAGGCCAGTTCGACATGAATGAAAGAGTTTGACATGAATGACACAAATGAATGGGCCAAAGGCCGTACGACATGTATGATGCGAAGAGATTGGGCTTGAGGCCGTATGATGTGTTTGAAATGGCAGTCACTTGACCTTTATTTATATGTATATGCTAGATAGAGATAAGATTTGGGCCCAAGGCCGTTGAAGTACGTTGTTCTAAGTACCGTTTGTGTAAATTCTATATTTGATATTATTCACTAGGCTTTCACTCACGCTCATTCATTTGTCTGTAGGTGAGCCAAGGGAGGTCCAAACCCAGCCTCAGTGAAGTTGTGTGGAACAACCAAGGTTTTGAAGAGTCAGCCTTTACGTCTCACGCATGAGACACGTATTCGCTCTTTTGCTATCTTGTTTTATTTTGTCATATTGGCGAGGACTTTGGTCTATGTTTGTATATAGTTTTGATTGGCTGACCTAGACTTAAATGATCTTGTCTGTACAAGACTTTATGTCACTATATTTTGATGTGAGTTATTAACATGTATATGTATGGTCTGCTATGAAGTGCCATGTAAGCACAGCTCTACGGACAAAGTTTTAAATTTTGCTTCCCTTTGGCCCCCTTTACTCTGATGAGTTATGTCTGGTTTGGTTTGAGGTCGTAGGTAATCTCAGGATTACTGGCCGGTTATGTCCTTAACCCATGGGGACGGGTTCGGGTCCGGGTCATGACATTCATACTCTCCTGGAGCTGACGCATCATCTCCTCTATACTTGCCATGTTATGCTGATCTAGCCGAGCAAACGGTATATCTGTCCCTGTAGTAAAAACTAAGACCTCAGCCTGACTATTCACTGATGGGGTAGACAACTGATCTGACGACCGCTGTACCGATACATTGTGCCTTTTTGACCTCCGTCTGGTAACCGGGGATAAAGAAAGGAACACTGCTTGTCTGTCTATCAGATCCCGGGATCGATTGAGTCTACGACCTCTAACCTAGAGTGCTCGGGGAATATCTATCTGGTCGGATGCAATAGTGCTAAACTACCTTGAAAAAAGATAAATAAAGCATAATAAGGAATCAATGAACAGAAAAAACGGACAGCATGACAGCTTAAATAAAGACAACACAGTTGGTAAACACAAGCTGAATGAATTGTTCTTAACCACTGATCACTATTCCCAAATCACTGCCCCAAATCTGAATCTGATATTCGCAGGTAAAATTGATTTCCAGAATATTGATGCCCGCAGGCCTAATACCCAGACTTACAAACTGATACGTGCATTCCCTGTAGAGGCACACTCTAAAAGCACAATGCAAGCAAATGAGAGCCAAAACACCCCTATGGAGGGGTAGGGTTTCCCTATCCTAGTTTCGTCAAGAACTAGGGTTTCACTACACACGCAACGGTTTCAAAGAACCTAAAATCAGGTAAGCAACATGTCCTAGTTTGGAATAGTCACTATGGTTTCCGGTATGCACTAGGTCGAATGGTCAAAACGGGTGCCCCGGTAAAACTGGGGTTTGTGTTCCCATCGTGGCAGAGCCCGCAACCGGTCAGCCTTACGGCACGTTTTTCCAAGCAAGCCTCCGACAAACCGTTCAGGAATAGCATACGGCAAACACGGTGTCCTAGGCGCACCAATGCAAATGTAATGCAAAGAAACACATAAGTGTAGTCAAAACAAGATATCATGAGTTCGAGTCAAGTTCTCTAATTTCCTAGCAGAGTCGCCAGAAACTGTAGACGTGCCCGAACGTCCCGGGCTCCGTGCGTGAAATGCCGCGGAATCCTTTTTGTTCATTGGACTACTACTACAGTTCAGACTCAAATGTCACGGTTCTGAATCTAATCTCGCAAAGTGCAATGCAAGACCGATAAATCACCAAAGAGTCCAAATCCGGCAAATCGTTTTGGAAAACTGATTTTTGTAAAGAAGTGCCAAACATGGACTGCTTTGCCAGATACAGAGTCGCCACCTAAATATTTTATTTTTGATGAATTTAGGAAATCCTGACTCGTGCCTAAGGCCACGTGTCCGTCATCACCAAAGTTGCCTCGGCTCGAGAACTTGAGTACGAGAGGGGAAGGTCATCCAATGAGCACCCCCTCTCGCCCGATCAAAGATCGGCCTGTACTAAGCATGATATCTTGTTTTTGAAAACACTGGCGTTCTTATTCTAGTTATTAGCCATAATTACTATGTGATGCGCATTGCATATTTGTTGGTTTGAAAATGGTTTGAAGTTTGCTACTTGTAAGTAGGCTAAATCGAGGATTCAATCAATTGTTCCAATTCAAGCAATCCAACCTTCACCCACGGGCATTCGGGCAGTTATATCACATAAGCAAATAGTCTCACGGTAAGCATGCTGTCATGGCAACACTTACACACATGCAAGGATGCTAAAGCATAAACACTTACCTAGTACTCCGAGCCAAAATAATAGCTAGTTGGTAACCATGCATGATCCTAGCTATGTTTAAGATGGCTAATGCAACGCATACAAAATGTGACTAGAAATAGACTCAGCTATTCTAAGATGGCAAATGAGATGCGACAATTCGATACATATATTCAAGTAGCAATTGAAATAAATGTAGTTAGTATGATGCGCTAAGCCCGGTGCATGCAGTACAGATGAATGATGCAAACATGCATAGCATAAGGATGCTAAATGAAACATGCCCTAAAACTAACCATCGTAAGCGGTTAAGTAAAAGGGAGAAAGACGTGGGGTTGGAAAACATGCATCACACACACGCACGCTTATTACACCAATTGGCTCTCTCGAGGGAGAGATTGAAAGAATAATACAAACCATCTAATTAACTAACTAACAAGCTAATTAATTATTACACAATCAAGTGAATAACTAGCTACAACTAATTATTACAACACTTAAATAATTAACAAATTAATTAAGCTATGAAAAACAGTAAAGAGGCCTCAAGAAGAGGAACAAATGCATGCTCGGTCGGCTTCGCTCGGAAATCCGTTGCCATGCCTCATGTTCCCTCTATTTGCACTGCTCTCTACCTTCGCAAAGTGTGAAAATTCCCAACACACTTCTGATTCACCCTATGGGCACTGTGGGAGGCCATCGGCCAAAAATCATGGTCATCGGCTAAGATAAACAGGTCATCGACCAAATATGAAGCCATCAACCAAACACTTCTAGCCGACCGGCACAAAAGATAGCCGATCGGCCATCTATTCCTACAGACTGCTCCTTTTGCTGCAGCAGAGGACAAACAGAGTATGGCAATGCATTTACAAGACAATGTTTGCAACTACACCCCTTATCATGTTTAAGACTCAAAGGAGTGTAGTTCTCGACCCTCGGACTATCAATCGCACATTTCAATGCATGATGACCAAAAGAGTCAAGTGTGCAATTCAATATCAAATGAAATGCACAAAACACATAAGGCACCTTAACCTCTATCATGTGTGATCAAGAGGCAAGGCAATGCACACACAATGCTATGCAAACTAAGCATGCAAACAACTCAAGCATGCAACAAGTATGCAACAATATTGTGCAATGCAAATAATATTCGATAGGTATACAACCTCAACATGCAAGGATGCATAGCATAGATATGTGACAGTAATACCAACAACAAGCATGTGACAACATGTAATCTAACAAATATGCATGATGGATGAGCATGCAACAACATGTCAATTAGCAAGTATGTGACAACATGCAATATCATAAGCATGCAACAAGCTTGTAAGGATGATGTAAAGTAGCAACTTTGAACAACATGGTAAAATGGACTTAAACTAAAGATGGACAGACCTCAGCCATGCCCAAAATCAGTGGCCAAAGTTATGAATTGGAAGCATGAAAATGCAAAACAAACATGCACATGTAAATGGTCCGACACCTAGGCATAGGAGGGCAACTTTCAAGAGCACTTAAAAGGGGACAAATATGGACATGTGACAAACATTGTAAGCTCTGAAATCATGCATGGAAATGTGTCAAACCAACTAAACAAACCATGCAAAGCATATAAGAAAGCCCAAAGCTTAAGGCTAGCCAAGGGACTCAAACCATGGCCATAAGAATCAAGCCCCAAAGGGCCAAGGTCATCCAAAATAGTCCCAAGGCAGGTCAAGGCAAGACCAAAAACATGCTCAAAACTAGCCAACACAAGCTAGAATACAACTCCAAAAGGCATGAGGCTTGCAAGGCCACAAAGGGGTGTTACACTACACCTATCAAAACCAAACATGGCATGAATTATCCAATGAAAAACAGAGTTACGACATATCAAAATAAGCCCAAAAACCCACTTAGATGGAATCCCAAAAACCTAAGCATGGAGGCATACACAATGGTCCATTCATAAGGCATAAGACATCAACTCTTTAAAGCATTAAAGAAGTGATAAGTGCAAGTATATGAGCATGAAACATGGACTGAAATAACATTTCAAATGATGCCAAATCATGATAATAGTCCAAATAAAGCATGCTAGTGACTTGGACACTCAAAGCTAACAAGCTAGAATGCCTTATGGCTATACAAAGCAAGTCATGCATGACTAAAACAACACAAATCAGACCTTAAACATGCTGAAACATGAACAAAGTCTTCTCAGAGTTAAGCCAAAAGCATGCTAAAATGACATGTCAAAGCATGATGCATATTAGGCTATTTCATGGAAGTGCACTACAAGTACATGGAATATGCAAGGAGCTGTCAAACCAAAACCCTAACAGAGGTATGACATGGTAAAAGAAGCCCAAGAACATGCTGAAATGGACACAACATAGGCTAGAATGACATGCTACTTCATGAAGCATACAAAGCTAGTGTGTGTGTGTGATTTACATTACAAGTGTATAAACCATGCATGGAATGACTAAACTAAGCAAAAACAGCGTTGTATCATGGCAAAACAAAGCCTAATACATACTGAAATGAAGCCAAAACAAGCTAAGCCAACATGCTATCAATATAAGCCACTTAAGCAAGCATAGAAAACAACAAGGAGAGGTGATGACCCTCTCCTATTTAGAACTCCAAAACCACCTTTCCACCACTGAAAATCCTCTGGATTTTAGTGGTAGAAAGGTCATGAAAAACCTAAAACAAGGCCTAACAAGGCCTTGGAGAGAGGAGATGACCCCCAACCAAAAAGTGACCTTAACTAAAGATTTAAAGCATGTAAAAATAGAACTTTTATCAGTTAAGAGTTAAGCTTAACACAATAAGCAAGTAGGTCTAAAAGCTAAAACAAGAATGGGGGTTTAAAAGCAAGGAACTCACCCTTGAAGATCACCTTCAAGAACACTGCTCCAGGGGCCTCCTCTGATCCAAACCATCCCAAGAACACTAAAATCAACCTCAAGGGACCTCAGCTCCAAGAGGATGGTGTTCTAGTGTGTGTTTGTGTACAATAGTAAGACAAAATGGCACTTTTAAGCACAAAATAAGAACAAACAAGAAGATATAGATACAAAACTATATGTATCACTCCCTCAATTTTTTGAACCTCTGGAAAGGGAAGAGGAGCTCCCTCTTTATTGAAGTTCAATTCCTAAGCTTGTTGAGCAAGCCAAGCAATTTAATCAAATCCCTCCATATGTATGGAGGATGTGAATTGTGCATGCCAGCTATGACGGCTGGCATAAAATATTTGCATAAAGCAGATGAATAGGGCTCGGCCAGAAAATATGGCTGATCGACCAACATAAGTGTCGATCGACCAAAAAAAGTGTCGATCGGCCAACAGGTTTGGCCGATGGCAAGAAAACAAAGCCGATGGCTTCATGCCTTGGCCGATGGGTTGAGAGGATGGCCAACAAGCCACCCTCTTCCCTTCGAAGCATAAACACAAGTCCTTGGTCCACAACCAAGCACAAAATAAACAAGTTGAGAGATCTTGAGGCAAGGCGCGCGGCCGAGACCTCTGGGAACTCAAAACGAACACGAACATGGATGATCATCGAGTGTTCAAACGATGACGTCAAAGTCTTGAGGACGGTTAAAAATGGGGTGTCTACACTACCGTTACTCCCTCTCTTGACACAACATGCCGAAAAACTTCACCTCGGTGAGCCAAAAATCACACTTCTCAAACTTGGCATACAACTGATGCTCCCTAAGCAAGTCAAGCACTAACCTCAAGTGAGTCTCATGTTCTTTCTCGGAGGTCGAATAGATAAGGATGTCGTCCGCAAAGATGACCACAAAACGATCCAAGTACTCCCTAAATATTCAGTTCATCAAATCCATGAAGGAAGCCGGTGCGTTAGTCAACCCAAATGGCATTACAAGGAACTCATAGTGGCCATAACGCGTACGAAAGGCCATTTTCTGGATGTCCTCTTCCCGGACTCTCAACTGATGGTACCTTGACCTCAAGCCCATCTTCAAAAAACAACAAGACCCTCTAAGTTTATCGAACAAGACGTTTATTCTGGGTCAAGGGTATTTGTTCTTAATAGTGACTCGGTTCAACTTGCGGTAATCAATACACAACCATAACGACCCGTCCTTCCTCTTCGCAAAGAGAGCCGGCGCTCCCCAAGGCGACGTACTAGGGCGAATGAAGCCCTTGTCTAAAAGCCCCTGGAGTTGAATCTTCAACTCATGCAACTCTGCGGGTGCAATCCTATACGGCGCCATGGACATGGGTGCCGTTCCAGACACTAAGTCAATGGTGAACTCAATCTCCCGATGGGGTGGCAAACTAGTAAGGTCCCCGGGAAACACCTTCGGGTATTCACACACACACTACTCGAGTTCCGACACTCTCACTATCCAATAGAGTAGCTTGAAGACCGCTAAGCTCATTCCTACTACGAGGATCAAACACCGGTGATAAGACCCGATCAACCCTATCCCCCAGAAAATAAAAACAATCTCCATCCAAAGTGCTCACTGTGACTCTTCGCCGAAAACAATCAATCACTGCCTGATACGAAGACAACCAATCTATGCCTAGAATAACGTCGAAACTTGACATGTCTAGCAACACGAAAGTAAACGGAAGTCTATGCCCGGCAACCTCTATCTCACTACCACGGCATCCCTGGTCTAAGTCAACTGTACCCCCAACTAGCGACTCAACTCTAAGTGGAGACGCTAACCGTGCCACCTCTAACCCCAATGCGGATGGGAATGCAGCAGATATGAATAAATGAGACGCACTCGTATCTATCAACACTCTGGCCAAAGAATTACACACAATAAAAATACCTCTCACAACCGAGGGTCCTGGCAACTACTCTAGTGCTGTAACAGCATAAACGCGCCCCTATGGCCTCTAGTCAACCTGCTCATCCCTCGGAGCATAGGCCTGCTGTACTGACTGAGCCGAAGCGGCTCTCTGGTGGACACTCGAAGTCTAGACTGAATGGGTCTGCTGATGACTCTGAGTCTGCCTCGACCCAGATGCGCCAGATGCGCCTCCCAACTGCAGGCAAGCTCTCCTCATGTTTCCTGACCAACCACACTGGAAACAAGTAGGCCCCTGCCCCCTACTATGAGACTGGGGCTGGCTTTGGGATCGGGTAGGTGGTGGTGGTGGCAACATCTGTTGTCCTTCCCCCTTCTGTGGACTTGCAAAGGCCTTGTGACCCGGTTAGCCACACTTGAAGCCAGAAAACCCACTCGGTGCACCTCTTCCCGAGCCCACACTAGGCAAGGGAAAGGTGGATCTAGACTGTTGCTGCTGGGACTGGGATTGGGATGTAAAAGTACTCTTACTCTTCTTATTGGGCCTATATTCCCCCTGTGATCCATGGCCCCTAGACCTCGAATTTTGAAGTCTCTCCTCTTCGACTTCTATTGTAATCTCCACATGTGCAGCTGCCTCCACCAAACGGTCATAATTTCAGATCATGTTTTCGGCAACCTTGAACAAAATCTTCATCCTCAACCTCTGCTTAAACTCAAAGCAACGACGCTCCTTCGTCGTTACTAACTTTGATGCAAATCGGGACAAGCTAGGGAAGGCCGCTTCAAATTCGGCCACGGGCATATTTAACTGCTTAACGTCTTTGAATTTCTGCCTTAACCTCTCCCTAGCCGTGGGAGGTAGGTACTTGTCCTGGAAGGCTACCACAAAAGCCTCCCATGTTGGTGATATCCGGCCCTTTGCATACTTCCACCATTAGCCAGCGTCACTTTTGAGATAATGGCTAGCAAGGGTCACCCTCAACTCACCATCCTCAATGTGAAGCATTTCGAAGGTCTTCACAATTTGCTCCAACCATTCGTCCGCTTTCTTCGGATCGGGACTGCCATGGAGTAAATCGCCCGGAACTCCGCTCTGCGTGCGAGGGTGCAAATTGTTGTTCTTAGCTACTACAGTTTAGACTTCTGTCATAATTCTGAATCTAATCTCACAAAGTAAAATGTAAGACTGATAAATCGCCAAAGAGTCCAAATCCGGCAAATTGTTTTGGAAAATCGATTTTAATCAAAAAGCGCCAAACATGGACTACTTTGCCAAATTTCAGAGTCGCCACCTAAATATTTTGTTTTTGGAAAATTTAGGAAACCCTGACTCGTGCCTAAGGCCATGTGTCTGTCATCACCAAAGTTGCCTCGGCTCGAGAACTTGGGTACGAGAGGGGAAGGTCCTGAAATGAGCAACCCCGCTCGCCCGATCAAATATCAACCTCTACTAAACATGATATGTTGTTTTTGAAAACACATATGTTTTTATTTCGGTTTATTAGCTAACCTTACTATGTGATGCGCACAGCATACCAGTATAGACTAAATCGCTCAAGTTGGAACAAAACATCTCATATTCATTTTTCGTAAATGGTTTGAAGTTGCTACTCGCAAGTAGGCTAAGACGCAGATTTGCCACCCTCAAGTGGGCTTAAAACATGATGATTTGCCACTTCAAGTGGGCTTAAAACTCGTGTTTCGATGAATTGTTCCAATTCAAGCAATGAAGCCTTTATCCACAGGCATTCATGCAGTTAAACACTTAAGCAGTTAGCCTCATGGCAAGCATGCTATCATGCCAACACTCACACTCATGCAAGGATGCTAAAGCGAAAACACTCACAGTGTACTCCGAGCCAAAAAAGAAGTTAGTTAGTAATCAATGCATGATCCTAGCTATGTCAAGAGTGTCTAATGCAACACATGCAAAAATGCAACTAAGATAGGCTCGGCTACTCTAAGATGTCATGTGAATGCAACTTGATACATGTATTCAAATAAGAATTGAGATACAATGTAGTTTGTATGATGCGCCGAGCCCGGTGCATGCAAAACAGATGAATGATGCATGCATGCATAGCATAAGAATGCTAGCTGAAATATGCCCTAAAACTAACCATTGTAAGTGGTTAAATAAATGGGAGAAAGAAATGGGGGTTGGAAGACATGCATCACACACACGCACGCTTATTACAACAGTTGTGCCCTCTCGACAGAGGATTCGAATAATAAGCTAACTAGCTAATCTAAGCTAATTTAAACTAATTATTACAAAATGAAACTAATTAACTAACAAATTGACTAATTATTACAAAACAAGCTAATTAGCTAACTACACTAGCTAATTAAACACAAATGAATAGCTAATCGCCTTAACTACTTAAGTACAAAAACCAATGCATTAGCCAGCTTAAGCAAAGCTCTAGATAGCTTCTACCTCATCTTGGAGACCTCCATGAGCATTGCCGACCACTTATCTTTGTTGCAGACCAGAAAAAGTAGTTGGCCAGCCACTTTTTGTGGTCTGCCAACCAGAAAATTCTGCACAACTCTGGTTTGCTGCAATAGAGAACAAGAAGGGGCACAGCAGTGTATTTGCAAGATATGTGTGCACAACCACCCTCCCTATCATTTCATAATCTCAAGGGAGTGCGATTCTCGACTCTCGGGCCACCAATCAAGCATCGCAATGCACGATGGCCGACAAGCCAAGATCGCACGAATCAATGTAAATGAATGCACAATGAAAACATAAGAGCCTTAACGTCTATCATGCATGATCAAGAGGGTCGGCGACCAAGAAATGAGGCACGTTTCATCACTTCAAGTATGAAACGTCCCTCGTTTCTAGTGTTTGGACTAACACCCTATCCAAACACATGCAATGCAACATGATCAACTTATCAAGGCTAATAGTGTGCAAACAATGCTAATGCAACATGAGCATGCAAACACAATACAATGCAACATGATCAACTTATCTATGCTAATGGCATGCGAACCATGCTAATGCAATATAATCAACCTAGCATCGCTAATGGCATTCAAACACAATGCAATGCAACATAAGCATGCAAACAACAAAGCAATGTAACAACATGCAAACAACATGCGAACACAATGCAATGCAACAACATGCAAACAACATGCTATATGGACTTAAACCGAATATGGATAGACCTCAATCATGCCCAAAACAGTAGCCAAAATGCTCCGAAATGCAAGCATGAAAGCAAGAAAATGCATGTTCATGCATTGGACCATCAACTAGGCATAAGGGCACAACTCTCAAACATGATTAAGAAGTGACAAACATGGAAGTGTGACAACACTATATGCACTGAAATATCATGTGAAATGATGCCAAATCATTCAAACAACATAAGCATAGCATGATAGAAGGTCTAAGGCACAAAGCTACCAAGAGGGACTACACAAGAGGCATGCAATGCATGGCACAAATGGATGAACCAGCGACAAACAGAGCTCAAGTAGGTCAAAACAAAGACCAAAACATGCTGAGATGGGAGCTCGAAAGTCTAGGCATGCATGCATACAAGCTAGGCCACAAACAAGGCAATAATGCATGACCATTAAAAGCACTCAAAGGGTGAAAAAGGTGAGAACATGGCAATGCTATATGCTCTGAAATAACTTGTGACATGATGCCAAATCATGTACATGTCACAAAGGAAGCATGCTATGGTGCTCAAAACTTGAAACTAGTAAGGCCAATTGCACTACAGCTATGCAATACAAGAGCCATATGGCTAGGGCAACCCAAAACAATCCTAGATCATGCCAAAATAATGCTAAAACATGCATGGAGCAAAGCCAAAACAAGCTAGCATGAAGGGCCAAAAACATGGAGTATGCAAGGCCAAAAGGGAGGATTACACCACACCTACCAAAACCAAGCAAGAGATGGCCTCACCAACAAAGATTAGAGTTATGGCATGGCGAAACAAGACCAAAAAAACAATGATATGGTGGCTCAAAAGCCTAGGCAAGATGGCATATGCATTGGCTCATATTTAAGGCATAAGGCACAAACCCTCCAAAGCATTCAATGAGTGAAAGGTGTGAGGGCATGGCAATGAAACATGCTCTGAAATCATATGCGAAATGATGCCAAATCATGTAAATGGCAGTAGACACCCCATTTTTGACCGTCATCGGGACTTGGTTGTGCTTGTAGGTACACCCAACAACTAGTTCGACTGCTCGCCGAGTACTCGACTATCGCAGCGGAATGTCACCGGTTTGAGCTTCCCAGACCTTGTATCCTTTTCGCCCCATTTTTGGACCTTGGCTAGGTCTTTCAGAGTGACCCTTTTGGTGCACTGCCGGCCATGGCATGGAGCTGCCGGCCATTGCTTTGCTCTTGCCGGCCACTGGTGAAGCCCTGCCGGCCATCAGTGAGCCACTGCCGGCCATTGATGATGGCCGGCACCCCCCTGTCTCAGCTGGTTTTCCTTAAGATCTTTTGAGCCAGCTGGTTTTTTGTTTGCTCCCCTCCATACACGTGTATGGAGGGATGAAACCCTTGTAAAGCTTCTTGAAGAAGCTTTGGCTTTACATTCCTCTATATAAGCAAGAGGGCTCCCTCTTTGCCAGAGGTTCTGAGTTTTAGAGAGCAAAAACTCCCTTTCTCTCTATATTGTTTGTATTTTGTGTGCTTAGAAATTGGATTTCCTTGCACTTTTACACTACAACACCAAGATATACACCACCACCATTGAACCAAGCTTCTTGGGAGGTCTTCTTGAGGTCTAAAAGCAAGCTTCTACCCCCTGAAATTGCAGGTTTCAAAGAGGGTCTTCAAGGGTGAGCATTTCTCCCATTTTTGCACTTTTTTGCACCTTACTTTAGCACTCTTTTCATATTGATTTAGGATTTTCTTATAACTGAAAAAAGTCTTGTTTTTAAGTGATTTTTAAGTTTGGTTAAGGTTATTTTGCTGTTTGGGGTGTGTAGCCCCCTTGCATGCTTTGTTTGGCTTTGTTTTAAGCCATATCTTGAGGCCTCTGAGCTAGCCTTGGTTTGGCCATCCTACCACTGAAATACAATGGGATTTTAGTGGTAGAGGTGTGGTTTTGAGTTCCTAAATCAGAGGGGGTAGTCCCCTCTCTTTGTGTCCCTCTTTACTTGCATTTTTGGCCTTCCAAAGGACCATCCTTCTATGTATTTTTGAGGCTTGGTTCAGGCCTATTTTTGTGACTTTTAGGACCTGCCTTGGCCCTTTCCATGGCTGGTTTGGTCATATTTTGCATGCATATAGTATGTGTAGTGTAACTCTATCCATAGCTCATCAAAGTAGCATGTGTGCTTAGTTTGTGTTGAGTCCATTTCAGTGGGTTTTTGGTGATATTTTACCATGCCATGAACCTGTTTTGGGTTGGTTTTGTTACTCCATGCTCGCCTGATATACTTGTAATGTAAATCTCCTAAACTAGCTTCATATGCTCCATGCCATGCCATGTCATTTTAGCTTGTTTGGTTTACATTCCAGCATGTATTTGGTCATCATTTGGCATGTTATGTCCCTATCCATAGTTGGTTTAATCATCCTTTGCATGCTCCGTATAGGTGTAGAACAAATCATGTTTACTAGCCCTTTGTGCATGATGTTTTGACTCATCATAGTTGCATATTTTGGCATTGCTCAAACTTGATTTTATGCTTATTTTGAAGTATTCTAGGACAATTTTGGGCTGCCATGGCCATATCACTCATGCTTTGTATAGCTACAGTGTAAATGCTTAGGCTAGTTTTGGGTTTTCAGGCCTCTATCATGCCATACATGTGATGTTTGCATGCCTTGCCCTCATTCCACATACTATTTCAGTCCATGAAATATTGTTGTTCACTCGCATTTGACATGCCTTGAATGCTTTGTATAGCTTGTGCTTTATGCTTCAAGAATGGATTTTTGCGCATACCGCTTAGCCTAAGCCTTTGGCTCACCATTTCAGTACATTTTGGGTCCTAATATACCATGATGTAACTTTGTTTTTGGTTGTCCAAGTCATGCCATGATTGGTTCTCAAAGGTGTAATGCATTGCCTCTTTTGTAGCCTTTCACATCCTATGTTTTAGCATTGTATGCTAGCTTGCTTTGGCTTACTTCCATGCATGTTTCAGTCTCATATCAGTATTTACTATGACTATTTTAGGTTGCCCTTGCCATATCCATCATGCTTCGTATAGCTGTAGTGTAATTGGCCTTGCAAGCTTTGTGTTTCGGTGATTCGCGCATGCTATCCTTGAGCTATTTAAATGATTTGGCATCATTTATCATCTCATTTCAGTGCATATAGTGTTGTTATGCTTGCACATTTATCACTTCTTAGGCACTTTTGAGAGTTGCCCTTTTAGGCCCCTTTGATGAACCTTTCGCATTTTCGCATGCTTGAGTGTGTTGTATGGCTTAATTCATCGCTTTGGCTACTGATTTGGACCTAGTTGAGAGCCGTCCATCTTTGGTGTAAGCCCATCTTACCATGTTGTCACATGCTTGTTTCATTTCGTATGTTGTCACATACTTGTTTAAGCTTTGCATACCTTGCATGCTCACATGTTCAGGTTGCATTTTGTCATGTTGTCCAAGGTCATCACCTCACATCATGCTTATATGCTTGTTGCATGCTTGGTTTAGTTGCATGTTTGCACATTTAGGTCATGTTGCATGTTTGCCATGCTTATGTGTTGCATTGCTTCGATTAAGTGTTAATCCGAGCACGAGGAACGAGGGGCGTTTTATACTTCAAGTGATGGAACATGTTTCAATTCTCGATCGCCGAAGCTCTTGATGATTCATGATAGAGTTCTAGGCTTTACTTGCTTTATTTGTGCATTCATTTTCATATTGATTGGCACAAGTTAGATCTTTGACCATCATGCATCGGGATGCGTGATTGATGGTCGTGGATCCGACTAGGCCTCTCCCTTGATGTCTTGAGGTGATTTGGAGTGGCACGGTGCGTACATATCCTTGGGAAACCCTCCATTTTCTCTATTTTGTGCTTCGTTGCAGTTTGGTGTCATAGTACACCAGTGGCCGGCAGTGTGTCACCCTTGGCCGGCAATGGACCACCATTGGCCGGCAGTGATCCTTTCATGGCCGGCAGGGCACCGGTGACTTCCCCTACAATGTTTTGGTAAGGTCCAGCAACAAGCACTGGAAGACAGCCTGCAAACAGAGCCTCTAAAGAGCAACCGGAAGGCGTTTCGAGGGGAAGAACCGAAGCGAGCATGCATGCCTCCCTTCTTCAAACAGAGCTGAAGTAGCACCGTTTACTGTTTTCCCTATCTGCTTGTTGTCATTCATTAATTAGTTAATTAATTTGTTAATTAATTAAGTTGTGTAATAATTAGTTGTAGCTAGTTATTCAATTTGGTTCTGTAATAATTAATTAGCTTGTGAGTTAGTTAATTAGGTGGCTTGTATTATTTATTCAGTCCCTCCGAGTGAGGGCAAATTTGTAATAAGTGTGGGTGCGTGTGTGCATGTCTTCCAACCCCATTTCTTTCTCCCTTTTATTTAACCGCTTATAATGGTCAGATTTAGGGCATATTTCAATTAGCACACCATATGCTATGCATGCGTGCATTCATTCATCTGTATTGCATGCACCGGGCCCAACGCATCATACTAACTGCATAGTATTTCAAATCTAACTTGAATACGTGTTATCTATTGCATTTCACATGCCGTCCTAGGATTAGCCGAGCCTAATCTAGACTGCACTCTGTATGCGATACATTAGGCACTTAACACGGACTTGGATCATGCATGATTGCTAACGAGTTCTCTATTTTGGCGCGGAGTACGATGTAAGTATTTATGCTTTAGCATCTCGCATGAGTGTGATTGTTAACATGACAGCATGCTTACCATGTGGCTATATGCTTATGTGATATACCTGCTTGAATGCCTGTGGGTGAAGGTTGGATTACTTGAATTGGGATAATTCATTGAAATCAGCATTTTAGCCTACTTGCGAGTAGCAAACTTCAAACATTTTCAAACAAACAGATATGCAATGTTTTGTTCCAAATTAGGCGATCTAGTCTATACTTGTTTTTCTATGCGCATCACATAGTAATTCTAGCTAATTAATCGGAATAAGAACGCATGTGTTTTCAAAAACGAGATATCATGGTTAGTAGAGGCCGATCTTCGGATCGGGCGAGAGGGGGTGCTCATAGCTGACCTTCCCCAATCGTACCCAAGTTCCCAAGCCGAGGCAACTTTGCTGATGACGGACACGTGGCCTTAGGCAACGAGTCAGGGTTTCCTAAATTTCTCAAAATAAAATATTTAGGTGGCAACTCTATATCTGTCAAAGCAATCCATGTTTGGCACTTCTTTCAAAAAATCTATTTTAAAAAACGATTGCCGAATTTGGACTCTTTAGTGATTTATCAATCTCACAATGCATATTGTGAGATCATATTATGAACCGTGACAATTTGAGTCCGAACTGTGGTGAGCCCAAAAACGAACAAAACAAAACGGGACGGGATTTCCCTCTCGGGATGTTCGGGGACGTCTACAGTTTCTGGCGACTCTGCTGGGGAGTTAGAGAACTTGACTTGAACTCATGATATCTGGTTTTGATTACACATATGTGTTTTATTGCATTGCATGTGCATTGATGTGCCTAGGACATCGTGTTTGCCGTATGCTATTCCTGAATAGTTTGCCGGAGGCTCGCTTTGCGAAGCGTGCCATAAGGCTGACCGGTTGCGGGCTTTGCCACGACGTGAACACAAACCCCAGTTTTACTGAGGCACCCTTTTTGACCATTCGACCTAGTGCATATTTGGAATCCATAGTGACCATTCCAAACTAGGATAGGCTGCTTACCCGTTTATAAGTTGTTTGAAACCGCTGCGTGAGTAGTGAAACCCTAGCTCCTGACAAAATAGGATAGGGAAACCTTACCCCAACATAGGGGTGTTTCGGCTCTCACTTGTTTGCTATGTGCTTTTAGAGTGCGTCTCTATACGAATGCATGTATCAGCTTACGAGTTTGGGCATCAGGCCTGCGGGCACCAGTTCAGTATTTTGGGTATCAGGCCTGCGAGCACCAGTTCGGTATTTTCGGAATCAGTTATCTGCGGGTATCAGATTCAGCTTCGGGGACAGTGATTTGGGAATAATGATCAGTCTTTGAGAACGGTGTATCAATTGCGTGTTAATTATACCCGACTATGCGTTGTGTTTATTTACGCTGTTATGCGGTCCGTTTGTCTGCTCGTTTATTCTCTTATTATTGCTTTATTTATCTTTTTGCTAGGTAGTTTAGCACAATTGCTTCAGACCAAGCAGATATTCTCCAAGCACTCTGGACAAGAGGTCGTCGATTCAATGGATCTGAGGATCTGGTCGACGGACAACCAGTGTTCCACTCTCTACCCCCGGCTATCAGACGGAGGCCGAGAAGACACAGTGTATCCGAGCAGAGATTGCCAGATGGTGGACTTTGAAAAGTCAGGTTGAGCTTTCTGAGGTTACTCCAGAGTTATACCTTCTGATATTTCAGAGAGATTAGGGCAGTATGGCGGTACCGACAGGAGTTGAACAAATGATGCGTCAGATGCAGGAGACCATGAGAGCCATGCAGCAGGACGCTGCTCGCCGAGATGAGTTTGCCAAACAACTGGCCGAGGTCATAGCCCAGCAGCCAGAGTTGATTGCCAGGTTGCAACAACAAACTAGGGCATCTGCTTCCCACCAAGTTCCTCCTCCACCAAGAATTCCGGCGCCTGGGGAGGCACCGAATGTCCAGGCAGATACGGACATCACGACGGGGCCGGCTCCTCCCCCGATTCTACCTCAGTTATCCAAGGTACCTACGCTTGTCAATCAACCGGACTCTCCCTTTGAGTTCGAGGTAGACCACACAACATTGAAATTGAGCAAGCTCGAGAAGTTGTTCAAGAAATCCCAGGGGGTGAAGTCCATACCAGACATCGAGGACGGATATACCGATGTGGCTGTGACGCTGCCGGATAGGTTCAAAATGCCACAAATCGACCGCTTTGACGGATCCGGGGATCCCATGGTCCATCTTCAGTTGTTCTCAGATATACTGCGACCGATGGGCCTCACCAGACCACAGAAGCTTTCACTATTCGGCCGGACCATGTCAGGGGTGGCCGCTATCTAGTATGCGAAGTTAGAAGATGACGTTAAGCGGAACTGGGACGAGATGGCCGAGGCTTTCATTGCACAGTACTCCTATAACACTCAAATCGAGATTACAACCCGCGATCACGAGACAACAAGGTAGGAGCCTAAGGGGAGTTTTTAGATTTTGTGGCCCGGTGGAGGGCGAAGGCTTCAATGATGACCCTAAGGCCCACAGATAAAGATCAAATTCAGATGATTGTGCACAATCTCCAGCCAAAACTGATGTAGAAAATGATTGTGCTTCCCTTCCCTACCTTTTCAGATTTACACGAGATGGGGGTACAAATAGAGGATGCCATGAAACAAGGTCTGATTGACCAAGATAGGGAGCAACCCCGAAGAACCTTCAACCGCAACAACAACACAGACGCCAGCAATGCCGCAAATGCTAGAGCTTCAGAAGTAAGTGTGGTCACCACCATCCCCTCTTCCAGACCCATGGCAGCTACACCTTTCTCTAGCGCGTCCGGAAGCAACACACAAACCACCTGATTCCAACCCAGAGGCCAAAGAACCTTCACCCCACTGTATATGCCCCTGTCCAAGGCTCTAGGGGTATTAATCAAGAAAAGGCACTTGAAGCCCCTAGAGCTGAGGCCATTGCCAGAAAAACTTCCCCCTTCCCACAATCCAACCAATTATTGGGCATATCACCAACAACACGGTCATGACACCGACCAATGTTATAGATTGCGTTACGAGATTTAGGATCTCGTTGACAAGCAGGTGATTGTGCCTCCAGAAAAACCCAATGTCACAACAAACCCTCTCCTACCGCACAACCAAGCTCCACCTCCCAAAAAATCAACTTTATCCAGACTGGGGTCGTGTCTTATGATCCCAGTATATATATTACCCCAACCCACCTACCCAAGCCGGAGGTTCTCCTTCCTGACTGCACTGACTTGTGCATGTTGGACATCTTCAGAGCCCAACCCAAACCACTGGTGATGGCTGTCGAAGACAAAACAGGGGAGATTCCAGGGGAGAATGAGATTGTTGAGCCAGGATCTGAGGGATCTGAGAGTTTTTTATACAGTCCGAGTGACTACATCCGATCAGTGGGCCAAGTTGGGCCGAACTTTGAATTGCCGGCGGGGGCAGAACTTTGCATGATACAAGGGGATCAATCTGGCCAGAGGACAGATGACCTGGCAGCTGTGGAAGAGGACTTTGCTAACCTCCAATTTTTCAATGAACAAGAGCTAGAGGGCATGGTAGTCAACTGGTCAGATTTTGAGGAGTCAGTAGAAGTCACCGGGTGGCTTGATGACCTGCCAGACGTTGTTGAAGAAGCTCAATTAGAACAGGGCCCGGCAGGGGCAAGAATATCAGTGGTGGTCGGAAGGTCCGAAATCAGAATGAATCGCTGGAGAGCGCCGGTGCTAAGAATTTCGCTCAAGACTTGGGCATTGTGAACGTGGGAATTGTTGAACAGCCAGCTGTACTGACGCAGTTGGAACAAGAAAGGTTTGAGGATTCTGAGAGAATAAGGAAAGCTAAGGGCCTTGAGGGGACTGAAAGTGATGTGTGCACGATGACAGAGAATACTACGAGTATGTGGACGGAGAGTACCGCGGGTGCAATTGTACCAGAGCCAGAAAAGTGTCTGTTGGCCGCCGACGGAATGTGGTGGGAGGACGACAATTTATGTCTTGCCCACACGGATGAGGATTGGGTGAGCAATCAGCCAGATGATACCTGGTATATCGGCGAAGTCGATCATATGACCAGGAGCGAGCGGTATTTCAAGCCTTCGCACCTAGACCAGCCAGAGGCATCTGGGAAAGATAAGGAGGCAGAGAAGCAGAAAGAAAAGCAACTCGAAGAAGAGGTCGTACTGAAGTAGTTGAAAAAGATACAAGCAGACATCTTCATCTGGGGATTGCTTATGGCATCGCGAGTGCATCGACAAGCTGTCTTATCGGCCATGGACAAGGCTAAGCTCTCAATAGACACCACGCCCGAACAGCTGGTGGGCTTAGTTTTTTCGGGAGGATCTACCCCAATGTTAACTTTCTCCGACAAGGAATTGCCACCTGAGGGTGCGAATCACAACAAGCCACTCTACATCTCTGTGGAGTGTAGAAACAAATAGATACCTGTGGTACTTGTCGACACAGGGTCCGCCATCAATGTGTGTCCAGTAAGGACTGCCTATGCAATCGGTTTGAACACTGCGGACTTTGTGCCAACAGCCCAGGTGATTCGGGTATATGACAACACAAGTAGAGAAGCCATGGGGATAGTGAAAATTTAGACCAAGGTTGGTCCAGGACAGCATGAGGTAGACTTCCACGTCTTAGAGGTTCCCGCCACTTTCAATCTGCTTTTGGGGTGGCCGTGGCTGCATCAAGTGAAGGTAGTTTCTTCTACCTTGCATCAAATGGTGAAATACCCCCATGGAAAGGGAGTAGCCATTGTTTTTGGGAATTCATCGATCCATCCGCCGCCGGAAGTATCTACGCCAGTTTTGGAAATTGAGCACGGTATGGAGGATGTGTTTTTATTCGGTTTTACCCTAGCTGAGGCCCGGGTCGTGCAGAACGTCTTTGGCTATTAATGAGGGGGTGTATGTCTGTGCTCAATCGGTATACCTCATGAACAACTTCAACATATGCCCGGGATGGGATTGGGAAAGAGCGGCCGGAAGGGGGTTGCAGCATTAGCCGAGGTGTCACATAACCCACATACCTTTGGCTTGGGTTATCTGCCCACCAAAGAGGATTGGATAAGGAAAGGTAAGGAGATGGCTGGGAGAGCCAGAGCGAAGAAGGCGGGGAAGCCTTTTGACTTAATGCACCGGCCCATTTAGGGTACCCTAAACGGACGCTTCGTCCGGGAGAGGAAGGACTTTCCGTTTTGTGGCATCCCAGAGCCGTGGTTGAATGTGAAAAGGAAGTGGGTCCCAGGGTTTGAGATCTTCTTTGACCTGCAGTTACCCGGGGATGACATTGCCGAAGAGCAGACAGACCCATTAGCTAACGTTGAGCAAAGCAAGAAAGTGGATTTTGAGGACGCCGAAAGTGAAATGGGGGTAGCGCTGGCGTGTCTACTTTCAGATCCTCCGATCGAATAGAAGTGCTTGGGGGATAACTTCTCGGTATGCGTGATCGAGAATGGAACGGCTGCGGGCCTACCAACAAACATTTTGGATGCATCTATCGCACCCTCTCTCATCTGGCAATATGAAGAGGGATTTTTGTCAAGAAGCACTGGGTCAAATAGTGAGCCAGAATCTGATTCCACCGAGTCTGTTGAGTTAGAATCAGGTTCCAGCTCGACTGAGTCTGAGTCCGGTATTCCTGGGGATGATAACCCGGATACCACAGTCCTGTCCAGGTCGTCTTTTTCTTTCCGTTTTGAGTCTGTTGTAACCGAAGAATCGGACGATTTGGATGTGCTTAATGAGAATGATGTGGTTGTGATTTTTGTGTACTTCTCTGTACCCTTGATTTATTGCATTAACTCAGACTTTCAAAATTTTGATAAAAACGACGAGGACGAAATTCCTCCGGTTTTGCAATGCTTAATTGAACAAGAACAGGAAAGATTTGTTAAACCCTTAATGGATGAAATCACTACAGTGAATGTCGGTACTGAGGAGGACTCGCGACTGGTCCAGATCGGGTCCACGTTGTCTTCGGATGAACGCGAGCGCTTAGTCGCTTTATTAAAAGATTTCGAAGACGTTTTCGTGTGGTCCTACGAAGACATGCCTGGAACCGATCCTGAGATCGTACAGCACCGGATCCCTCTTGACCCCGAGGCCCGACCCGTTAAACAAGAACTCAGAAGAATCCGCTCGGACTGGGCTCTCAAGATCAAGGAAGAGGTCACCAAGGAAATTGATGCAGGCTTCCTGCTGGTATTCGACTACCCGACTTGGTTGGCCAACATTGTTCTAGTGCCGAAGAAGGATGGCAGGATCCGGGTATGCGTGGATTTTAGGGACTTGAATAAAGCTAGTCCGAAGGACGATTTCCCCTTGCCGCATATCGATGAGTTGGTAGACTTCACAGCGGGGCATGCTTTGCTTTCGTTTATGGATGGCTTCTCAGGCTATAACCAGATAGTGATGGCACCTAAAGACCGGGAAAAGACTGCATTCACCACCCCGTTGTGGACCTACTGCTACAGAGTGATGCCATTTGGGCTAAAGAACGTTGGAGCTACATATCAATGACCTGCGACCACAATATTGCACGACATGATCCACAAAGAGGTTGAGGTGTATGTGGACGACATGATTGTCAAGTCCAAAGAAAGGGAGGACCACTACACCGTCTTGCAAAAGTTCTTTCGAAGGATCAGAGAATTCCGGTTGCGGTTGAATCCTCAGAAGTGTACGTTCGGTGTCATAGCAGGGAAAATACTGGGGTTCCTCATTACACAGAGAGGTATCGAAGTCGACCCTTCCAAAATCAAGGCCATCCTAGAAATGCCACCACCAAGGACTAAAATGGAGGTGCGAAGCCTTCTGGGTAAAGTGCAATTCATAAGACGGTTTATCTCAAAATTAACCTTGACTTGTGAACCACTTTTTGGTCTCCTGAAGAAAGGAAAGAAATTCCAGTGTGACGGCCGATGCCAAGCTGCTTTTGAACAGATGAAGGAATATTTACAAAACCCACTCGTGTTGTCACCGCCAGAGCTGGGCAGACCATTGATATTGTACCTTTCAGTAACTGAGACCATAATGGGCTGCATGCTCGCGCAGGAATCGAAGGACAGAGTGGAAAGAGCTATCTACTATCTGAGCAAGAAGATGCTAGAGTATGAGACTCGTTACACGCCATTGGAGAAGGCTTGCTTAGCCTTGGTATGGGCTACCAGGAAGCTGCGGCACTACCTGTTAGCACACTCTGTAATGTTGGTTTCGAGATTAGATCCCATCAAATATCTCTTCGAGAAACCGGTACTTACGGGTAGGCTAGCTCGTTGGTTGCTGTTGCTTTCCAAATTCGATCTGAAATATGTGACGTACAAGTCAGTCAAGGGAAGAGCAGTAGCAGAATTCTTAGCTGATCACCTGGTGGAAGAGGGCGAAGCAGTTGAGTGCTTATTTCCAGATGAGGCCATTTTGCATATCGACGACGAGTTTTGGACAATGTACTTTGACGGAGCGTCCAACCAGTACGAGTATGGGATAGGAGTGTTGCTGATAGCACCCGACAATTCCCGTATCCCTCTGGCCTTCAAACTCCGGTTCAAAGTCTCGAACAATGAAGCAGAATATGAGGCATGCATTGCTAGTCTAGAAGTAGCTCTGGAACTAGGGGCAAAATGGTTGGACGTCATCGGTGACTCGAATCTCGTTGTGTCTCAAGCAAAAGGAGACTGGAAAGTCAAAGAAGAAAAGATGATAATATATCACCAGACCTTGGATTTGTTAATTCCTTGGTTTGAGAAGCTAAACTTTGCTCATCTGTTAAAAGAGAACAACAGGTTCGCAGATTCACTAGCAACTCTATCTTCCATGATAAACATCCCATTTGGAGTCCGGATGCGTCCAGTCATCATTGATCAAAAGTTTGCGCCAGTATATGAATCAATCGCTGCTATAGATGAGGTTCAAGATGAGAACCCCTGGTATTACGATATTTGGAATTTCTTGGAGAAAGAGTCGTATCCACCAGGGGCAAATGCCAAGGACAAAAGGGCAATAAGAAGAATGGCCGTTCAGTTCATCATCTGTGGAGGAAAATTGTACAAGAGAGGTCATCTAGGAATGCATAAGCTGTGCGTTGAAGCTGAAGAATCAAAACGCCTGATGGAGGCCATCCATGGAGGGGAATGCGGTGCGCATATGAACGGGGTAATGCTGGCACGGAAGATCCTCAGACAGGGTTACTACTGGTCCACCATGGAGGAGGATTCTATCAGCTTTGTTCGGCGATGCCACAAGTGTCAGATCCATGCAAACCGCGTGAATATTCCGCCGTCGAAGCTGTACAATATGACTTCGCCGTGGCCATTTTCAGTTTGGAGAATCGATGTGATCGGGGCTGTCACTCCGAAGGGGTCTAACGGGCATGAGTTCATCCTGGTCGCGATAGATTATTTCACAAAGTGGGTTGAGGCCTAATCCTATACGGTGTTGAAAGCGTCACATGTTGCAAAATTCATCAGAAACAACATCATCTGTCGTTATGGGGTCCCAAACGAGGTCATTTCAGATAATGGTTCCCACTTCAAGGAGGAAGTGATTGACTTGTTGGAGAAATACAACGTGGCTTTTCATAAGTCATCCACATACCGGCCGCAAACCAATGGAGCGGTTGAGGCTGCCAACAAGAATATCAAACACATATTGCAGATAATGGTGGAAACCTACCGGGATTGGCCAGACAAGCTGCCATTTGCTCTGTGGGGGTACCGGACTTCAATTAGAACTTCTACTGGGGCGACTCCGTATTCATTAGTTTATGGGATGGAGGCCGTTCTACCTATTGAGATTGAGGTTCCGTTATTGTGAGTACTGGCCGAGTGTCACATAGACGAAGCAGCTTGGCAACAGAGCAGATTTGAAGAACTCATGCTTTTTGATGAACGCGGGCTGAAAGCACTGTACCATATTCAAGGCTATCAGCACAGAATTGCCAGGGCTTTTAACAAGAAAGTTAAGTTCAAGAATCTAAAAGAAGGAGATTTGGTGCTCAAGGACAACCGAGCTCCCATCCACGACCCGAGGGGCAAGTTCAGACCTAATTGGACTGGTCCCTACATCATCAAGTCCATTTGGTCAGGTGGAGCTGTGGTTTTGATGGACCTAGATGGCCTAGAGTTTTCACAACTGATCAATATGGACAAGTTGAAGAAATATTACCCCTGAGAGGCCCGCTAGGACGAAAACCCGAAAGGGCGACCTAGGCAAAAGTTAGAGCCCAGAAAATTGGAAAATATAAAAACTGAGCTCGCAAGGTTGAAAACCCGCAAAGGGCGGCCTTGGCAAAAGTTAGAGCGTAAAAGGAGAGTGAAAATACTCGAGTGAACCCCAGCCTGAACTACGTAAGGCTTGATTCCCATCTTTGGGATACGTAGGCAACTTCATCCTGAAGTTCAGCCACAAACTTTTCCCCGATCAACTTAGTCCATTTGATCATCTCGGTCATCTTTGTCTATTCAGCATTCAAGAGTTCGGTTATGATCTCTAGTGTAGTGCTCTTCAGATTAGGGGCAACTTTCCGTTGTTGCGCAGTGCTGCGGTACTATTCAAACTAGGGGCAACTTTCCAGTTGCTGGGATCCGGGGTTGTGCATCTCAGTGACAGATTCCAGGCGTGTCCAGTATTGATCCATATCGAAAATGGTTTTGAAAAGTTTTAATAAAAGTTGACTTTGTTCAAAATTAATCTTTTTACAACTTAGACCATTTTTGGACCAAAGCGGAAAATTTTTAGTACCCACAACCTTCAATTTCATTGATTTCAATACAGAGTTCTCCTGCTCTTGCATACAAATTGAAGTTGCTTTTTATTACAATCGTAAAGAAAACTTGAAAGTACGAATAAAGTAATAAATCCGGGGCATGGCTAAGTCAGGTGTTCCTGGCCCCCCTCCCAGAGCTAGTCGAAGCCTCTGATGCCAAAGTGGGCCCTTCATGTGCCTCTTCATTGAGCCAATCCAAGCACTCATCAGACAAAGTGCAACTGAAAATGAGAGTGGGGGCCAGGAGCTCTCTAGTCCTCCATGCTGTGGCATAATGGGCAAGCTGCACACCTCGGACTGGGAATATAGCTGGGTACTCTATCCCTTCCGGCGGGCAAATCTGATCATGGCCGAACTGGCACTGGAACCGAAAAGGAAAGTGGAAGACATAATGTGTCATGCCAATCAATTGAATCCCAGGTTGATGGGTCATGTTGTAACTCATCGCCGGCAGATCGAGCCAAGGGCAGCGCCAAGCAATGCAGTTTGCAGACAAACTGCACATCCAGTTGTACCACCATCCCTCATCAAGGGCATCGATCAGGCGTTGTCGAAAAAAGTAGCTACGAGCTGAATATGCGGGGCAAGACTCCATAATCTGTAACTTGTCCATCAACCACACCTGGGGAGGGATTGAAAAATGAGAGAATAAAGAATAGAGAGACGTACGATGAGAGAAAAGCAAGAAAAGGGCTTTACGAGAAAAACCGAGCCTAAGGGCCGAGTGATGTGAGCAATACACATGTAAGATTGGGTGGGAAACATTACCTGCAGTAGTAGTGGACTCCCCGCAAATCTGGTCGACTCTCGGCGATAGAAGGCGTCTAAGCCCATCAATGTCTCAGCCAGAGTCATGGCAACGCAGCTCTTGCCCTCCTTCAAGCCTTGGGCAATCTCGATCAACTAGACACTGAATCCTCTGGAGCCTGGGGCAAACAAGAAATGAGATAGCAAGCATAGGCAAAGCGCGTGTCATCGATGGCCCTGTCGATAATGGTCGCCGCGGTCGCCAGCATCAGAAAACTGACAAACCAAGCTTGGGATGTCCAGCTCCCCATCGTGAATCAATGATCGAGCATCATGCAAAGTGAGGCCGCACATTTGTCTTAGGGCTTGGACGTGGCCAAATCGGAGTTGAGGCAAGATTTCCTCGTTACGCTCGGATTCCATCAAAGCTTAGAAATCCTCGAAGGTAGGGCACATCTCTTGCCCGCTAAAGCTAAAGACATGTGTTGCCGGATTCCAAAACCTTGTTGCAGCATGGAGGAAAGGAAGGTGCAGCGGAGTACGGCCCAGCGTGAATAGTGCATTCAAGCCGAAGCCCCGGAAGTTCAACTTTTCCGAGCCATCTAGAGAAGCGATCCAATTTGTGAGATTTTGGGCAAGGATTTCTTCCATTTGGTGCAAATTTGAGCTGAAATGAAGAGAATCCCGAAGCTGGAACTCATATAGAAGATAAGGAAGTGAGTGGAGGACAGATGTCGTCATTTCGGAGAGTCTGCCTTCGATGGCCGGCAGTGGCTCATCAGTGGTCGGCAATGGCACACTGATGGCCGGCAGGGATCCATTGATGGCTAGCAGTACTTCCCTCTTGCTCATTGGCTCCCTCACTGAAGACCCAGTTGTCCGTTACAGTGGAGTCCTATCCCTTGTGTCTTTCAAGGTCTTGTTTTGTCCTGTTGGACTTTGTCGTGTCTTGTTTAAGGCGTATTATTTTATTTTTCTGTGTTAGGTTGTAATTATCTTCCTTTCATTTATCGGGTTGTTGTAATTTGCTTATCGAGTTGTAAACTTGCTAGGCTTTGTTTTGTTTATCGAGTTGTTTTGTTATTGGTCAATTCACTACCTGATTAGTGCAATTTGAGCGTTTGGTTTTCAAAACAAAAACTTCAATTTCATTTACATTGTTGTGTAAAGTAAAGTAATGCGATGCGATGCATGTACAAACAAAACAATTTTTCAACAAAAAGACTGTTTTCATTCCGTCATAGTTTCTTTTCACAAAAGAGATTGGTTTTAAACCAAATCTGCCTAACGCAGTACAATGTGCAAAACTACTAGTAAAATGGAAAATAAAACAAAATAAGATCACCATCTGAAGTAGCAAAGTGTCTGGATCAGTGCCGGTGGCCTCAAGCGCGAGAATCCGTCCCGGTCCTCTTCCTGGATGAAGGTCTAGGATCTCCACCATCAGCATCTCACTCTAACTCTGACTGCGGAACTCATCGCCTCCTCATTAGACTCATCATCGTCTGGGGCAGGCCTCCGTGAACTAGTCCCTCGTCCTGCTCCCTGTACTGCTCAAGGAGGTGCTGAAGGGCCCACCCCTGCTCCTGCTGGAACACCCGATGGGCCTGGCGGTAAGAAAGGAATCTGAAGGAGGGACAATCCACCAAAATTCATTAGTAATCAGAATGTATCAGGTGCAGGAAAAGGATGCACTGTGAATAGTGAATGATTTGCAATGAATGTATGTCGTGAGTGGTGTGTAAGCCGTACAAATGATGGTGTGCGAAGAAAAGACTTCACGGCACGAAGTGCAGTTTGTGCGAACTTACTGGAATGTTGTAGATACTGAGTAGGTCCATGCTCGTCTGCAGCATCCCTATCACTGAAGCCGTCATCGCCAGAGACTGACGAGTATACTCAATGGGGACCTGGAAAAAAATGGTTAAAATCATTAGTACTCTGCAGAATATTAAGTGAAATCAAATTACAGTACAAGGGATGACAGTGTAGTACATACCGGAGTCGGGCCGTAACCTCCGATAAGCTCGTGACCAGTTGGAGGAGGAGCAAAGGGAACCTGATAGATCTCTCTAGCTCGCCCTTGAAGTGTCATAGTAGCAGGAAGCACTGGCCATCTGGACCCTTGCCTCTCCTCAGGACCTCTCCTCCTACGAGATCTGGTCGCTCCGCCCCTACCTCTCATAGCTGGAGTCCTCGCTCCCTCTCCTCCTCGGACACCAGTCAAAGGCGGCATCAGATGTGTCTGAATGAAGGTCGCGTAGTCGCCCTCGGCACAGAAGTAATCTGTCTCCAGCCCTACCATGAACTAGATCACCTGGTCGGCGGATAACATATGTGTCTCTCTCATCGATGGTGGAGGCGCCATCGGTATAAACGGGGCAGGCAACCCTAGAGTCTGACGCATAAAGCGCTCACTCAGAAACCAGGCTCGACAGATTGGCCCCTCGAAGAGGATACAATACTGAGACATAATCTGGGCAACGCGATACCGATCCCGGAGTCCTGACGAAATCACCTCCCATGGTCGCCATGTAATCTGAGAAAGAGAATCAGCAAGATGATCAGTCGTTAAATAACTAAGGCAGGTGCATTGGTTTAATTGAAATAATCCTATTGCAGACTTACCTCGCCCGTCGTAACCGTGTCAAAGTACTACCGAAAGAACATGAAGCCCTCCCGAGTCCTACGACGGAGCGGACCGTCATATACATCAGAGAACGGGACCATCACTGCAGTCTCCTCCACCAGATGTGGAGCAAGCACTGGGAAGTACACATACACCCAAAGCTGTTGAACATATGTGATCAGTACAGCGTATGAACAAAAATGAAGAAAGCAGAATGCAGAATGTAGTACAGTACATAACAGGGGCAGGCCTAGAAAAGCGGACATTAGATCCAGTGTGCAGTGTATGGTGTGCAGAAAATGCAAAGCAGAAAGCATACAGTGTGATAGTGAGTACGGAAGGTACAAATGTTGAACAAAGCAAAATGCACAAATGCTAAGCAAAGTAATGAAAAGGGGAAATTAGGTTGTCCACCTCCCAAGCTCACCAGTAGCCTCCAATCAATCTCCCACGCATCGGAGAAGTGAAGCTCATGTATCCATAAAGAGTGGTGAGGCCGGCTGCGCCCCCGTTGTAGGAACGGACCCGCAAAAGCACCACCAGGGTGCTCAAGAGGTACAAGCCCACGGTATTCCACCTGTTCGAAAACAACGTGGTGCCAAAAAGGAATAGGGGGAAGCCCCTGGCATACTGCTCTACCCCCTCATCGGTCTCGGGATACTCCCCACAGTAGTGCTCCTCGAACCAAGAGTATCTAACCATACCTGCTCGTGGAAGGGGTGGATGTGCTCCAAGCAATACATCCCATGCAGCCACCCACTCCTCCATGTCGGGATCTAGGGGAATAGGATCACCTCCCACGCCCAGACCAGTGATCATAGGAAAATCAAAAAGAGTCATGGTCATCTCCCCCACCGTGGAAAAGTGGAAGGAATTGGTGGTGTCCCACCACCTCTCCACAAGAGCCCCTAGGAGAGGGAGACTCGCTGAGATCCGCGTCAGGTTGCAGCAAAATATACTGAAGCCGGTCTGGTTGACAATCCGGCGGACCCCCACGGGGAGCACATCATACCAGTCTTGAGCGGTCGTAGCGCCATAGCCTCGAAAAGAGCGAGATCCCTCCTGTTGAAAATGCAGTTCAAATCAAATCAATAGTGTATTGAAAATGCAGGTCAAATCAAATCAACAGTGTATTGAAAATGTAGGTCAAATCAAATCAGCAGTGTATTGAAAATGCAGTTCAAATCAAATCAGCAGTGTATTGAAAATGAAGGTCAAATCAGGTCGGCAGTGTATTGAAAATACATTTCAGATCAGATCAATGATGTATTGAAAATATGGTTATATCTAGAACAGTGATATGTCAAAGATGCATTTGAATTCAGAGTAGTGACGCATGAGATGCGGGTGTGTACAGTACATGCAGGGTAGTGATGTGTAAAGTACAATCAGGTGCAGATCAGCAATGTATGAAATACAGTTAGATCAAACCATGCGACGCAATCAGATCGAAACAGCGCAAGAAATGCAGGTGGTTGAAAGTAATACTACAGAAAAACAAAGGTGGTACCTCCACGGCAATGGCCGACAAATGAGATATCGGCTCTCTCAATAGGAGGTCGTCTGGCACATCCTCATTGAAATCGGTAAAAGTATGGATACCTCCCGCCACCGGAATGATGTGAGTCTCCAGATGGTACACCACGGGGTCGAAGGGACGTACGTCCAATGGTAACGGCTGAGGCTCAACCTCAGGCTCAGCTACAAACTCTGCCGCTAACTCTTCTGGGGGAAGTGCGGGGAAGCCCTCACAATGAGGCACATCGTCAGCCATCTGAGATGGATGCACAAGAATGATGCGAAAATGAGCAAAATGAGAAAAATGTTGAAATTTAGAATAAACTCAAACCCTAAGAGAGAGTAAATTCAAGAAAAGTTGAAAAACCTGGGAAAGTGAACTAACCTCGAGAGAAGATCGGCGGAAATGATCCTTGAATGCGGGAAATGATGAAAGAAGCCACGGATGCAATTTTTGATCGGTTCAAATCGAAGAAAAACCAAGAATCCTTAGTGATGCAAGGTTGAATAGGGTGTTGGGAAATGCGTAAAATGCGCGAATCTAGAGAGAAGGCACACCTAGGAAGGAAGGAAGATGATTTCTATGGGGGGGTTTGTGAGGAAATGGGTTGGTTTTGAGCCTATTTAAAGACCCACGGCTTGAAAGCCCCTTTTGCCCCAATCTGCCACCGATGGCCTGCAGGGGTGCATCGGTGGACGGCAGGATGTCATCGATGGCCGGCAGTGGATACAGATGGCCGGCGGTGGCCGGCGGTTGTCCCTGGTGACCACCAAACCTTTTCCAGCTTTCCTGATCTATTTGATCTTGGAATATGTTCCTGGGTCCCAACAATCCTGCGGAATGCTCAAAACTTAATTCGAAATGCCTCCGGGGGAACTCGGGAATCATGTCCTCAACATACGATGGTAGACATGCAGCAATGCGCGCTAGGTGTATCCTTTTTACGCATCCCAAACCCTTCGAGAGGTAAACCGGAGGTCTCCTTTTAAGATGCCTTTATTACACATCTTTTTTCTTTTGTTGATGTCAACTAGTATTCATCTGTTACGATAAACATCCATCTAGTTCACATGCATTGTCTTGCATATCTCTTATATGCATTGTCATGCATTTTCTTATCTCTATTATACATTGTTATGCATTTTCTTTATCGTGCATTGTCAGGAGCACCTTATATGCATTGTCATGCATTTTCTTATCTCTATTATGCATTGTTATGCATTTTTCGTATCGCGCATCGTCATGCATTTTCTTATCTCTATTACGCATTGTCATGCATTTTCTTTATCATGCATAGTCATGCATGTCCTTGTCACCCATCATTATGCACTTCCTTATCATATGTTGTTACCTTTGCTTGCTTTACACATTGCATGCGTTTTCGCGTGTGCTTTACTTACATGTGTTTATGCATTTTACAGGAGGTACACATTGCTTGCGTTAATCACGCTTGCTTTACTAATATGTGTTCATTCTTGCTATACACATTGTCTGCGTTACTGCATGCTTTACTTACATGTGTATATGTATTTTCAGGTGGTTACACATTGTGCACGTTTTGGCGTGCGCGCTACTGACATGTGTTCATACCTTTTCTTGCTTTACACATTGCATGCATTTCCGCGTGTTCTTTCCTTACATGTGTTTATGCATTTTACAGGAGGTTACACATTGCTTGCGTTAATCACGCTTGCTTTACTGATATGTGTTCATTCCTACTATACACATTGCCAGCGTTACTGCATGCTTTACTTACATGTGTATATGTATTTTCAGGTGGTTACCCATTGTGCACGTTTCGGCGTGCGCTCTACTGACATGTGTTCATACCTTTGCTTGTTTTACACATTGCCTGCGTTACTGCATGCTTTACTTACATGTGTATATGTATTTTCAGGTGGTTACACATTGTGCACGTTTCGGCGTGCGCTCCACTGACATGTGTTCATACCTTTGCTTGCTTTACACATTGTATGCATTTCCGCGTGTGCTTTACTTACATGTGTTTATGCATTTTACAGGAGGTTACACATTGCTTGCGTTAATCACGCTTGCTTTACTGATATGTGTTCATTCCTACTATACACATTGCCTGCGTTTCTGCGTGTGCTCTACTAACATGTGTATATGTATTTTCGGGAGGTTACACATTGTGCACATTTCAGCGTGTGCTTTACTGACATGTGTTCATACTTTAAACTCCTATACACATTGCCTGCGTTACTGCATGCTTTACTTACATGTGTTCATACCTGCCATACACATTGTCTGCATTACTGCATGATTTACTTACATGTATATATGTATTTTCAGGTGGTTACACATTGTGCACGTTTCGGCGTGCGCTCTACTGACATGTGTTCATAGCTTTGCTTGCTTTACACATTGCATGCATTTCCGCGTGTGCTTTACTTACATGTGTATATGTATTTTCAAGTGGTTACACATTGTGCACGTTTCGGCGTGCGCTCTACAGACATGTGTTCATACCTTTGCTTGCTTTACACATTGCATGCGTTTCTGCGTGTGCTTTACTTACATGTGTTTATGCGTTTTACAGGAGGTTACACATTGCTTGCGTTAGTCACGCTTGCTTTACTGATATGTGTTCATTCCTAATATACGCATTGCCTGCGTTTCTGCGTGTGCTCTACTTACATGTGGAAATGTATTTTCGGGAGGTTACACATTGTGCACGTTTCGGCGTGTGCTTTACTGACATGTGTTCATACTTTCAACTCCTATACACATTGCATGCGTTACTGCATGATTTGCTTACATATGTTCAAATTCCTGCTTCACACATTGCATGTGTTTCTGCATGTGCTCTACTTACATGTGTTTATGCACACTTCACATGCATTGTCACGCACTTTTCACTAGCATTGCTACGCTTGTTTCTAACGATATTGTACCTGTTAAGTTTATTTCTTTTTCAGGCACAATATTGTATGTACGGTTCATTTGAAGCTGGCACACCCCGACGAGCCGCACAGGTATTGTATGCACTCCGCGTGAAACGTGGTAAGAATTGCATAATTTTTCTTACATCTTTCTTGTTGGAATATGTAGGACTGTTGTTCACCCGCTTAAAACTGTTGCATGATTTGCTTCATTACAGTATTCTTGGCATGATTACTAGTCATGCTCTTGCATCTTGCATATCATTTGCATTATGCCCCAGCCTCCGGGCGCATTTCCGCATGCTTTTATTGATTGATTGTCTGAGTCTTCGGCCTTGTCAAAAATAGGTCGTCTCTGGGCTTTGACACTCACTCCCATCACTTTGTGACTGTTGAGTTCTGTCAAAGAGGGGCAACTGTAGGCACCCCTTTTGATCATCCTCGGGACTTGGTTGTGCTTGCAGGTACACCCAACAACTAGTTCGGCTGCGCGACGAGTACTCGACTGTCACGGCGGAACGTCACCGGCTCGAGCTTCCCGGACCTTGTATCCTTTCTGTCATATTTTTGAACCTTGGCTAGGTCCTTTCAGAGTGACCCTTTTGGTGCACTACCGGCCATGGCATGGAACTGCCAGCCATTGCTTTGCTCCTGCCAGCCACTGGTGAAGCCCTGCCGGCCATCAGTGAGCCACTGCCGGCCATTGATGATGGCCAGCACCCCCCCTGTCTCAGCTGGTTTTCCTCCAGATCTTTTGAGCCAGCTGGTTTTTTGTTTGCTCCCCTCCATACATGTGCATGGAGGGATGAAGCCCTTGTAAAGCCTCTTGAAGAAGCTTTGGCTTTACATTCCTCTATACAAGCAAGAGGGCTCCCTCTTTGCCAGAGGTTCTGAGTTTTGGAGAGCAAAAACTCCTTTTCTCTCTATATTGTTTGTATTTTGTGCTTAGAAATTGGATTTCCATGCACTTTTACACTACAACACCTAGATATACACCACCACCATTGAACCAAGCTTCTTGGGAGGTCTTCTTGAGGTCTAAAAGCAAGCTTCCACCCCCTGAAATTGCTGGTTTCGAAGAGGGTCTTCAAGGGTGAGCATTTCTTCCATTTTTGTACTTTTTTGCACCTTGCTTTAGCCCTCTTTGCATATTGATTTAGGCTTTTCTTATAACTGGAAAAAGTCTTGTTTTTAAGTGCTTTTTAAGTTTGGTTCAGGTCATTTTACTGTTTGGGGTGTGTAGCCCCCTTGCATGCTTTGTTTGGCTTTGTTTTAAGCCATATCTTGAGGCCTCCGAGCTAGCCTTGGTTTGGCCTTCCTACCACTGAATTCCAGTGGGATTTTGGTAGTAGAGGTGTGGTTTTGAGGTCCTAAATCAAAGGGGGTAGTCCCCTCTCTTTGTGCCCCTCTTTACTTGCATTTTTGGCCTTCCAAAGGACCATCCTTCTATGTATTTTTGAGGCTTGGTTCAGGCCTATTTTTGTGACTTTTAGGACCTACCTTGGCCCTTTCCATGGTTGGTTTGGTCATATTTTGCATGCATATAGTATGTGTAGTGTAACTCTATCCATAGCTCGTCAAAGTAGCATGTGTGCTTAGTTTGTGTTGAGTCCATTTTGGTGATGTTTTACCATTCCATGAACCTATTTTGGGTTGGTTTTGTTACTTCATGCTTGCCTGATATACTTGTAATGTAAATCTCCTAAACTAGCTTCATATGCTCCATGCCATGCCATGTCATTTTAGCTTGTTTGGTTTACATTCCAGCATGTATTTGGTCATCATTTGGCATGTTATGACCCTATCCATAGTTGGTTTAATAATCCTTTGCATGCTCCATATAGGTGTAGAACAAATTATGTTTACTAGCCCTTTGTGCATGATGTTTTGACTCATCATACTAGCATATTTTGGCTTTGGTCAAACTTGATTTTATGCTTATTTTGAAGTATTCTAGGACTGTTTTGGGCTGCCATGGCCATATCACTCATGCTTTGTATAGCTATAGTGCAAATGCTTAGGCTAGTTTTGGGTTTTCAGGCCTCTACCATGCCATACATGTGATGTTTGCATGCCTTGCCCTCATTCCACATACTATTTCAGTCCATGAAATATTGTTGTTCACTCGCATTTGACATGCCTTGAATGCTTTGTATAGCTTGTGCTTTATGCTTCAAGAATGGATTTTTGAGCCTACCGCTTAGCCTAAGCCTTTGGCTCATCATTTCAGTGCATTTTGGGTCCTAATATACCATGATGTTACTCTATTTTTTGTTGTCCAAGTCATGCCATGATTGGTTCTCATAGGTGTAATGCATTGCCTCTTTTGTAGCCGTTCATGTCCTATGTTTTAGCATTGTATGCTGGCTTGCTTTGGCTTACTTCCATGCATGTTTTAGTCACATATCAGTATGTACTAGGACTATTTTGGGTTGCCCTTGCCATATCCTTCTTGCTTCGTATAGCTGTAGTGTAATTGACCTTGCAAGCTTCGTGTTTCGGTGATTCGCGCATGCTATCCTCGAGCTATTTAAATGATTTGGCATCATTTATCATCTCATTTTAGTGCATATAGTGTTGTTACGCTTGCATATTTGTCACTTCTTAGGCACTTTTGAGAGTTGCCCTTTTAGGCCTCTTTGATGAACCTTTCGCATTTCGCATGCTTGAGTGTGTTGTATGGCTTAATTCATCGCTTTGGCTACTGATTTGGACCTAGTTGAGAGCCATTCATCTTTGGTGTAAGCCCATCTTACCATGTTGTCACATGCTTGTTTCGTTTCGTATGTTGTCACATACTTGTTTAAGCTTTGCATACCTTGCTTGCTCACATGTTCATGTTGCATTTTGTCATGTTGTCCAAGGTCATCACCTCACATCATGCTTATATGCTTGTTGCATGCTTGGTTAGTTGCATGTTTGCACATTGAGGTCATGTTGCATGTTTGTCGTGCTTATGTGTTGCATTGCTTCGATTAAGTGTTAATCCGAGCACGAGGAATGAGGGGCGTTTCATACTTCAAGTGATGGAACGTGTCTCAATTCTCGGTCGCCGAAGCTCTTGATGATTCATAATAGAGTTCTTGGCTTTACTTGCTTTATTTGTGCAATCATTTTCATATTGATTGGCACAAGTTAGATCTTTGACCATCATGCATCGGGATGCGTGATTGATGGTCGTGGATCCGACTAGGCCTCTCCCTTGATGTCTTGAGGTGATTTGGAGTGCTACGGTGCGTACATATCCTTGGGAAACCCTCCATTTTCTCTATTTTGTGCTTCGTTGCAGTTTGGTGTCACAGCACACCAGTGGCCGGCAGCCTGTCACTGATGGCCGGTATTATTTATTCGGTCCCTCCGAGTGAGGGCAAATTTGTAATAAGTGTGGGTGCGTGTGTGCATGTCTTCCAACCCCATTTCTTTCTCCCTTTTATTTAACCGCTTATACTGGTTAGATTTGGGGCATATTTCAATTAGCATACCTTATGTTATGCATGTGTGCATTCATTCATCTGTATTGCATGCACCGGGCTCGGCGCATCATACTAACTGCATAGTATTTCAAATCTAACTTGAATACGTGTTATCTGTTACATTTCACATGCCGTCCTAGGATTAGCCGAGCCTATTCTAGACTGCATTCTGTATGCGATACATTAGGCACTTAACATGGACTTGGATCATGCATGATTGCTAACGAGTTTTCTGTTTTGGCGCGAAGTACGATGTAAGTATTTATGCATTAGCATCTCGCATGAGTGTGATTGTTAACATGACAGCATGCTTACCATGTGGCTATATGCTTATGTGACACACCTGCCTGAATGCCTGTGGGTGAAGGTTGGATTACTTGAATTGGGATAATTCATTGAAATTTGCATTTTAGCCTACTTGCGAGTAGCAAACATCAAACATTTCCAAACAAACGGATATGCAATGTTTTGTTCCAAATTAGGCGATCTAGTCTATACTTGTTTTGCTATGCGCATCACATAGTAATTCTATCTAATTAATCGGAATAAGAACGCATGTGTTTTCAAAAACGAGATATCATGGTTAGTAGAGGCCGATCTTCGAATCGGGCGAGAGGGGGTGCTCATAGCTGACCTTCCCCAATCGTACCCAAGTTCCGGAGCCGAGGCAACTTTGGTGATGACGGACACGTGGCCTTAGGCAACGAGTCAGGGTTTCCTAAATTTCCCAAAATAAAATATTTAGGTGGCGACTCTGTATCGGGAAAAGCAGTCCATGTTTAACACTTCTTTCAAAAAATCTGTTTTCAAAAAAGATTTGCCAGATTTGGACTCTTTGGTGATTTATCAATCTCACATTGCACATTATGAGATCAGATTATGAACCGTGACAATTTGAGTCCGAACTGTGGTGAGCCCCAAAACGAACAAAACAAAATGGGACTGGATTTCCCTCCCGGGACGTTCGGGGACGTCTACGATGGCCCAAGGAATGCATACTAATGACTTGGAAACTCAATGCTAGTGAGCTAGAATGCACTATAGCTATATAAAGCAATGCATGCATGACCAAAACAACATAAATCAGAGCTTAAGCATGATAAAACATGGCCAAGAGCTTGCTGAGATAGGACCAAAACATGCTAGAAAGATGAGCTCAAACATGAGGCATACAAGGCTAGTATGTAAAATTTACACTACAAGTGTATAAGGCATGCAAGGGGTGACTCAACCAAGCTAAAATAGAGATATGCCATGTCAAAATAACCCCAAAAATTAGTTCAGAACAAGCCAACACATGCTAGGAAACCATGCTCAAACATGAGACCAATAAAGTAAGCAACCAAGATACAAGGAGAGGGGATGACCCCCTCCTATTTGGGACCTCGAAACACACTTTCCACCACTGAAATTCCTCTAAGTTTCAGTGGAGAGAAGACCAAAAAGAGGTGGTCCCAATAGTTTAAAAGGATAGCACAAAAATAAGGCCAAACAAGGCACAAGAGGGGGTAGACCACCCCCAACACCAACAAAGCCTTTAACAAACATTTCAAATACTTGAAATCATAACTTTTTACAGTTGAAAGTTAGGCCTAAATCAGCATGAAAATAGAGCCAAAAGCTTAAACAAAAACCAAGGTTTAAGGGGTTAGAAACTCACCCTTGAAGAACAACTTCAAAGTTGCAACTCCAGCAACTTTTTCGAGTTAAAACCAATCCAAAAACACCAAAACCAGCTTCAAGGTGCCTCAACAACAAGAGTATGGTGTTTCACTATGTGTTTGTGTGCAAAAGTGTGAAGAATAGGCACTTTCAAGCACAAATATGAAGAGAAAGAGCAAATATAGAGATAGAAGTGTATGTATAGCTTCTAATCAAAAATCTGAACCTGTAGAAGGTAGAGAGGGCCTCCCTTTTATAGAAGACCAAGCCTCAAGCTTGTTGAGGAAGCTAAGAGCTCCAAGCCATCCCTCCATACACGTGTATGGAGGATGGTTTATGTGTTCACCAGCTATCACAGCTGGCAAGAAAAGATCTTCAGAAAGGTGCAGGAAAGCTGCCGACCACTTTAAGTGGTCGGCCAACTGCTTACACTGGTTGGCCGACCACCATAAGTGGTCTGCAAGAAGACCAAGGGGTCGGCAGGGGGGGAGAAGTGGTCAGCACACAAAAAGAAAGGCGATGGCATGGCTGCCGACCACTTTTGGTGGTCCAAAGACCAACAAGACCAGTTGGCCGACCAGAAAACTGGTTGGTGGGGAAGAAAAGTGGTTTTCAGGGAGAGAAACTGGTCTCCTAGCCTTATTCCACCCTCCAAGCAAGGAAAACAAGGTTTGTGCCAAAAACAAACAAAAAATGATGCAAGACAAAAGTTCGCGGGACAAGGCGCGCAGCCGGAAGCCCCGAAAACTAGTCTACCTGCACAGAAAGCGGTCTACGAGGGAAAAGTAGTCTACGACTACAAAAAGTGTTCTACGAGACCACTATTTCCCTCTAGACTAAGGCAACAAGGCATGGTCTGAAAACCAGGCCAAAAGGAGAACGTTAAGCGGTCCCGAGACAAGGCGCGCAGCCAAAGGCTTCGAAAACCAGAAACTAGCCGACAAAAGGGAAAAGTGGTCTACGACCACAAAAAGGTGGTCTACAAACCTCTCTCTCCCTCCAGGGAAGGGAAAACAAGGTTTGACTCAAAACGAAACCAAAAGGGAAGCAAAACAAGGCGCTCGGCCGAAGGCTCCAAAAATAAAAAACTAGCAGAAAAAAGAGAAAAGTGGTCTACGGACCTCTCTCTCCCTCCAGGCAAGGTCAACAAGGCATGGTCCACAAACCAAGCCAAAACACAAAGAGTTCAGAGGCCCGGAGGCAAGACACTCAACCGAAAACTCTGGAAACTTGAAACGAGCACAAACATGCACAATCGTCGAGCGCTCAAACGATGACGTCTGAGTCTTAAGGTCGGTAAAAAATGGGGTGTCTACACATGGAATTCAGCCGGCTTGGCCCTTAAAAACTCCCTCGTGAGGAAGCTAGCTCTAATTTCTGCAACATTCTCCCTTGCTTGGGTCTCCGCCCTCAAAATGTTCATGGACTCTCTCAATGCCCCCGCCATCTCCCGGGCTAGAGCTCCCATTGCGGCTTGGCCGGCTTGCCCCAGCACCTCCGCTTGCCCCACTTGTTCAGCCATGTCAGCTTGGCCTAAACCCTCTTCTTGCACCGAGACCTCTTGGACCGGCACCTCTAATACACCCTGGCGACCTCGACCTCGCCTACACCCCTACCACCTGGAGTCCGAACTCTTCCTGACATCCTAATTGAGAGACAAGATAGACAATTTAGCACATAATTCCAAATGTGCTCGCCAATCACTTCACACGTTAGGCTAAGCAACTACATGCATCCTACTACACGAACAATTTAATTCACTCCACATAAGTACTTTAGCCACATAAACACATACGAATTATCCTTTAGTGATGAAATTTGTCCTATGAGAAACCAAGAATTCTTAGTAGAATGAGTAGTGATCAAGTACCCTTCTAAAATGTCTTGAAGGAAACTAATAGACGCAAATAACATCCCAAAAGTCTAATCCCATATCCACATAATCATATAAGCATGCTATCACATAGTCATAAATAAACAAGACATTTCCTAATCATGTGAAATGAACCCATTGTGGTACAACAACCACTTCCCGCGAGCCCCATGTATTCAAACCCGGTAGCTCTGATACCAAGTTGTAACACCCCGAAAATATTCCAACGTGATCTACCCACATTAATTAACATTTACTCGACCATAGCAATTAACCTTCCATCTTTACATAATCAATGAGAGAGTTTATACAAAAGTTCACATGCGATTATACATTCAAACGATAAAAGAATCACATGAATCTATAGCATGTGAAGCATCTAGTTCCAAAATAAATAAAATGCCTACTACTTCTGAGGCTTAAGCCTGGTTACACAAAAGTGGTCTCTCGGACCCATACAAAATAATAGCCCTTGGCTTTACAGATAATCACAACAAAATAAAGAGCACACTACTCTTCTCAAAATATTTCTACGCCCTCAATTCGGCAGGAGCACCACATCCTTACCTGCACCAAAACCCATAGGGGTGAGCATAAAGCCTAGTAGAGAATTCTCACATAGTATATACAGTTATGCAATCTCCCTCAACATTTAATACGTAAATGTAATGTCATACACATGCATTATTTCAAAATCACCATGTTCTCAACAATATCTTGTAATCCCGTAAATTTCAAACTTCAAATATTTACATTAATAGGGGTGGTAAATACGACACTGGTAATCCCTGGGCTAGTGTCTGCAAGTAGACTCTACAAGTGCTACCAAACTGTCATTTTTACTGGTATTAACCGGAAGGCTCGACACCCGGTTTTCTGGTCTTTCATCAAGGACACTCAGGCCAACTTATCAAATTCAACTACACCCCCTATCCGGACTTACCACGTATTTACCCCTTTCACATCACCATAATTCTCATTACAAAAAAAAAATATTCTTTCTCAAAACCATTATCTTTAATAGAAATTTTAGAATGAAAAAATAATACTAACCAAAGTAAGTATGCCATGCAATGAATTCTCACATCTCAAAACATTTCTCAAATTTCAAGGCCTCTACAATAATGTCAACAATCATTTGGTCCATTACCTCTTTTCGATACTCTTCCCAAGATAACCATATGTTATCTACACTTAGCAACAATTACACTTTCCACAATTCTTAGCAATATAGTTCCATCAAGACTTAATGTAGGTTTTCCAACATTAATTCCAATGTTTGTAATTTTCACATTTCCAAGGTGCACAACAATCATCATCTTACAACTAATTGCATCCATACATTTAAGAATAGTCCTTAAGGAGTCCTTCATTTTCTATCATCAAGAAAAGTACGATTCTTTATATCACTTAGTGAAACCCACACTCATTGATTCACTTATACACAAGAAGGAAAGAATGAATTTCATGGTTCTTCTCATATTTTTTTTAAAATCCCCAATTTCTAGGGTTTTTCATCAAGGCAAAACACTCCACATTTCTTTAGTAGAACCCATGTAAAATCACATTTTCTTAGGTTTATGGATGAATAATCCTCAAGGAGTAAAAAGGATTGGGTTTTGGAAAACCACATTTAAAACTCTCTACTCTTTTCATCAAAATGTAAAATCAACACAAAACTTCATAAAAACCCTTTAAATCATCCACAATATAGTAAAACTTGCATATATAACTCAAGAATGTCCCTACCTTAAGCTTGATGAAGAATTTAAGATGAAACCCTAGCCCCAAGATGGAAACTCTTCACTTTCTCCTACACCAAGAAAGCCCTAGCTCTAAATCTTCAAGCTTGAGAAAGATGATGATGATAATCAAACCCAATGGAGCAAGAATCAAAGGTTCTTGGTGCTTTGGTTAGGGTTTTTAGGGGGAAGGAGGAGCGAATGGCTTTTAGAGAGAGAGAGAAGGGTTAGAAAATGAGAGATCTTCGGCCCCAAAATGATAAAAAAAAAAAAACAGAGATTTTGGACTGCCAGAGTACCGCACGTGCGGCACCTATCCCCGCACGTGCGGAGCGCCCCTTCCCGCACGTGTAGCCTTCATCCTCGCACATGCAGGGCTCCTCCCGTACCTCCCTCCCTCATGTGCCTTTAGGCCGCGTGCAACTCACCCAAATCGCCCACTCACGCACGTGCGGCCTCATCCCCCGCACGTGCGGCCTTAGGCCCCGCACGTTCGGCCCTGGCCCAGAAAAATTTTGCTTCGCTCCAAGGCACCCCGGACCTGACCCTACGCTCCCCGGAAACGAAGAAACCTCAATACCAAATGAAACAAGAACAAGAGCTTAGTTCGGGAACATCCTCCGAACATCTCGAACTCAAAAACGACGAGAATGGAACGAAATGGAAAAAGAAAGTAGAAGAAAGGGAAACGAGACCCGATCATCACAAAAGTCTTCTTATTCACCCAAAAAAAAGAGTCAATATCTTCTTGACTTTGGAATCCAATTGGATATGGATGGATATTTGTCTGTCTTGTTTTGTTTTTTTTTTTTTTTTGTTTTCTTTTTGGTTTCTTCAACATGTTAGGATGTTTGTTTTGTTAATAAAATTAATGTAGGAAAGTGTACCACTTTAAAGGATAGCCTTCAAAACCTAACATTTCACTCATCTTTTTTATTTTTTTTTCAAATTTTTATTAAAATTCATAATACAATCATAGTTAAAGGATTTATCAAACTGAAGCTAACAGGTACCCCAAGTCACAATTTGGTGCAACCTATCCACAAAAATAATTTCCAGGAGATGAAAACAAAAGAGTCCACTTTCCATCTCAATACAGTGGAATGAAGTTGATTTAAATGTGAAGTTCATGAATTTAGACAAAACAATGGTGAGGATAAATTTGCATGACGAAAAAAAAAGGAGAAATTATATATATATCTGAGGATTTAATCATTGTGACAAAATAAACTTTAAAATTTTTAATTTTATCAATTTAAATTCTAATCTTTTAATTTATTTTCAATATAAGTTATTCGTCTATTTTCATTAAGTAAAACTAATGAAAAAAATATGTTTTAGTTATTAAATTTAATTTAGGTATACATAATATATCTAAAATACTATTTTAATTGAGTTTAATAACTAAAATTTTATTTTATTTTTTCCATTAGTTTTTACTTAACGAAAATAGATAAATAGTTTAGATTGAAAATAAATTTAAAAGATTAGGATTCAAATTGACAAAATTAAAAATTCATAAGTTTTTTTTTGTACATCTATAACATTCAGGAAGAGAGAAATTGAGTCGCAAAGAGAGAAAGGCCGAGAGACAGAGAGACAGAGACAAAGAGAAAAAAAGGAACTCAAGGCTTGAGAATTGAAGGAAGAACAAAGGAGAAGAGATCGTGTGGTAGGGGAGGGAGTTCGGAATTAGGGTACAGAGAAGGGACAATTGATCCTCAACACTCAACTAAAGTCTCAAGTAGGATGGTAAGGCCTAGCAATTGGGTCTTCGGTGTTCTGTGTTTCAATTGCGAAAAGATGCCTTTCCTTTATCCTAATTAAGCCTTTTTGGTTCCCACTTCTTTGAGTTGTTTTGCACAACTGAGAAATTTCAAAGTTTTTACAAAATTGACAAGTTTGTCAACTTTCATAAAATTTCACAGTTATGTACAAAAACATGAAATTTTTTGAATTTTTTATTTGCAAAAAGATTTTAGAAAGAAAGTTCAAGACAAGATAAAAGCGAAAAAATATATAATTTTTTTAAATTTTCCTCTGTCTTTTCAATTCTCTTCACAAATAGCTTCTCCAATCCAAGATCTCGGCAAAACCTAAACGATTCATGTCTGTTGTAAATTTTGTTTCAACAACAAAAAGGCATTGCATGGAACACACAAAATGGGAATAAAAAAAGATTTGTAACAGTTTTCTACAACCCTAAATTGCCAAACAAATTAAGGTTGTCCAAGTAGTTTTGGCAGTACATCCTTAGGTCATGACCAACTTGTTCAATGTTAAGCTTTTATAATTGGCAATTTCGTTTGACAGAACTCCTTTCAGTTGTAATTTTATTCGCTCTTATGTTTCAGTGAGGATGTGAGTGTTTAGATGTGAATCTAACCCGAATTGTGCCAATGCAAAGGAGTTTGTGAACTTGAGGCTTTCATATTTGCCACTTCACTCGAGCGGTTATTTGTGCGCTCAAGCGGTGAATGGCATCATCCAGTATTTTTGAAGAAAAGATTGAACTTTTGAGAGAATCCTTTATGCACTCGAGTAGTGGAGTCTTGGTTCAAACAATGGGCAGGCGTTTTAGTGAGTTCGCTCGAGCGATTGAGTGGTCGCTTGAGCTGTCTTCGTAGCTCTATTTTCTATAAAGTGCGTCATTCGCTATTTTAAGGATTTAAATTGTCCCGAATATTAGAGAGAAAGAAAAGACAACGAGTTTTCTATTGGAGACTATTTTATATGAGTTTCCTTGGTGTATAGAAGGTGATCAATTGATCAACGAACTACAGATTGTCAAACATCAAGGGTTGTTCTTATTATTTCGTTCACAAAAGAGTGAGGTGTTCTTCAGTGATTTCGGGAAACTTGAGCCTGAAGCTTTGGTAGATTCTAGAGTAGCTCATCGTCGTGGATTTAACATCAGCATTGTGGATTCAACGTTGGACAAGACAATTCCGAAGTGAAGACGGTGGTGAAAGAGGTACATCGGGTTTGGTTTAATTCAAGTGTGGATTCACTAGGTAATTAAGAGTACTCTTGTATAATTCCTTTTAGTCTTTTTAGTGGATTGTTTTATAACTTTGGCCTATGGTTTTTTTTATCAAAATTGGAGGCGCTCCAATTGTGGTTTTTTCCACGTTAAAACATTGTGTCGATTTGTTTTTCATTGTTTGATTGCGATTGTTATTTATTGTTTAAAATTGAAACATAATCACAAATCAGTATCTCAGAGATTTTAGTTGTTTTTTCATTTAAGTTTGGGTTGTTCGACATAATTACATCGAACAAATCATGTTTGTTTAGTAGAATTTGGAATGGTCATTCCATTAGAGCTTAAGAAAATGATCTTTTCATTCCAATCCATTTGACACTATTTTAGTGATTCGAAGACTAATTATCTAACACCACTGCATCAGTTGGACTTTAAATGATGATAAAATCAAGATTAGTTTATGCTGAGGAAATGGAAAGTCAAAAAGGTATGTATGGTGCTTCATATTTAGGGAAATAGGGTAACTGTTGTGCCAAAGGCACAACTGTAACTGTTGTGCCTCTATTTGAGGTATATTATTGGCTTATTTTTATAATCCAAACTGTTCATTTTGTAGGGTTTGTTGAGTACTTCATGCCTATCAAAAGTCATACTAATCAAATATCAACAACTATATGATCGACAACCAAAAAAATAAATATGCAAAAAACATGCAATTCGTGATATCCGATTAAAATGATTTTTGGTAGGCATGAAATACTCAACAAACCCTATAAAAAGAACGGTTTGGATAATAAAAATAAGCTAATAATACACCTCAAATTGAAGCACAACAACATAGTACATGTGTAGATGTGTACTGATTGAGTAAAATTATCATTTTTCATAATTTATCTGATATATAAAGAAAGGTTTGCATTGATAACTACCATTATAAACAACCACTATGCCTAAAATCACAACAAATTAAACCTCAACACATATAATCAAAAGTTCAAAACGACTCATAGGAATTATTTGACAAAAGATAAAATAAAAACATTACAAACAATATACAATGAACGTAGACCACCACCAAAAACAGCTCATTGCCCACCATTGAATGGTGAAATGTCATGGTTTGTCATGCTATCATAAACTGTTGAATTGCTCATACTAGTTTTACCGCCATAAGCATCTAAGAGTTGATCTCCAAGCAAGTGTTGGGTCTCTCCGGAATCTTTGGTGTCTTTTACCCATGGATGTTTCTTTGTCATTCTCAATCCCTCTAGCTCCATTGCTACTTCCTTCATGCTTGGCCTTTCGTCGCCTTTCATTTCTAAGCATCTCTTTGCTAAAATAGTAACTTGCTTTAACATGTCAACCCTTGCTTCATTCATCATCTACTCATCAACAATTTCAAAAAAGCAGTCTTCTTTCATTGCTAAAATAAAATACATCGCTAAATTTCTCTTTGCTTCAGGCCTGCTGAAAGAAATTACCTTCTTGCCGATTAGTAATTTGACAAGGACAACCCCAAAGCTATAAACATCACTTTTTTCAGTCAATTGGCCAGTTTGTAAGTACTTTGGGTCCAAGTAGCCACGTGTTCCTTGAACGAATGTGCTTAACTGAGTTTCATCAATAGCGGTCAACCTTGAAGAGCCAAAATATGATACTTTAGCAGCGTAATTGTCGTCTAAGAGTATGTTGGTGGTCTTAACATCTCTATGAATGATAGGAGTACTAGCGGCAAAGTGTAAATATGAAAGGGTTGTTGCAGTTTTCGCTGCTATTCTTAAGCGGTTCTCTCATGTTATTAAGGATGCTCTTTGGCATGCAGTGTGTATGTGGTCATAGAGAGTCCCATTGGTAATAAATTCATAGACAAGGAAAGGAACTTTTGTCTCCAAACAACACCCTAGGAGCTTCACAACATTTCTATAGTTGACTTGAGAGAGAATTATGACCTCATTACTGAATTGCTCAATATGGGACTGACTCTGATCAACTACTATGGGCTTCTTAATGGGAACTATGGTGTTATCTGGTAATACTCCTTTGTAAACTATTCGTTGGCCTCATTTGCCGAGGACATTATTTTCATTAAAGTTGTTTGTTGCCTTCTTTAGATCCTCTGCAGTAAAGATTTTAGCTGACTGGACCAATCTTTCATGTTTGGAAAGTTCTTGAAACATGATACCACTGTTTTGCTGAAATAATTTTTCTCTTAGGTTAGCGATCTTCCTCTGCTTGGATCCCCAATATAGCGAGGAGCCACCAATAAGTAGCAGTGATATGCCGATTCTAATGCCTGTAGGGATTCAAATGGAAATGTCAATACCGAGAATTTGTTTATGATCAAACAGAAAAAGTAGAAACCTAGAAGATGAAGTGTATAGCATGCACCACACCTAGTATGAATCTAGTCTAACACATTTCATTTTCTAGATCAATTTCAGCTATATTTTGTCAACACTTTTGTTATTTTATTCATCTTTGACTTACCAAACACAACCAAGACAAGAATATGGAAAATAAGATGAGAGAATTGAATTGGTTGTTTAGCTTTCTATGTAAAAGTTAGGTTGCTGAAAGAAAGATGCAAGGAAACTGGAGATATATCATCTTCCAATTGTTTCTAATCAGTGTGTCAATTATTGGGGACAGTAAACTCTAAACTGGAGATAGAGTCCAAATCGCAAGCATTGATTGGTTGAATTTTGATAGAAAATTTATTATGTAGACAAGTTTATGATGAATAACATGTGTGGGTGTACGTGTACCTACCTAGGGAAATATAAATAATCAAGGGAAGCTTGTTGGGAGCAGCAATTCGACTGCAACGTGATCCATTTTGTCTGCTATCACCTTTGTAGCCCACTGCACAAGAACAAGTGTACGTGCCTGGTAAATTAAGGCATGTCATGTTACAGGGGCTTGAAATTGCGCACTCATCAATATCTGAAACAAAGAACAAGCAAGTTTGATCATTGATGTCATATTCAGTAGCTTTGGTGTCTATAATTGTTTTTCTTCCTAGAGTCTCTCATTAGTTAAATATATAGATCATATAGCATCAATAACATTAGGAAGAAATTGTAAAGTTTTTAACAGTAGTTGTGGTTACCTTGACAACCATTAGGAATATAAGGGTTCTCTTCATATCCCTTAGAGCATTTGTGGCGATACCTGGGACCATTGTCGAAGTCTTCATAGTCGCTGTTATCCTTACAAGCAAAACTTGTTAGATTCCTTCTCACTTCATCACATATTTGGTTCCCAATGGCCCAATCAAGCACTACCGGAACATTTTTTCTTCCTTGTATGTCCTTCAGATCTAAAGAAGAGAAGTTGTAAGCAGTTTCCTCAGCAACAAAAGCATAGCTGCAAGGATTGAAACCCCATACAAAGGTATGGTTGTTGTAGCTATTGACACCAATTTCGTAACTTGTGACTCCCTTGGGGATACTTGTCCGGCAACAGCCAATGCCAAAGCGAGAGCCGTTAATCACATTGTCAGTTTTGTCACATAGTAAGAAGCACCCCGTGGCATATTTTTTTCCTACAAATCTTTGATAAATGCGAAGGTGTCATAGCCTACGGTTGTGAACTTGTTTCGGGTATTTAGGATGGGGAATTTAGGCAATGTGATCCATGGGACAAGATAGGTTTCGTGAACACCCCCTTCACTGAAGCAATCATACCCTATCCATGCAAAAATGCGCAATTCACCAGAAAGAAATATGTCTGTGGTCTGTATGTTACTCTCAGTTGCATTTAAATACAGCTTAGGAGGGTTATGGTGGGTGTTGTTACAAGCAACTAGAAATTCATCTACTAGGCGGCATCCTTCAGTTGTGCCAAATGGGTACGGGATTCTAACCAAACTGAGATAAAGAAGGGGATCCTTTTGGGGCAGAATAGGCAACATGAAGATCAGTCCCAACTGAATGTTTGAGCTTTTTGTTCAATATGGATAGCCTCTAAATATATGAAGGAAGACAAAGTTTCCATTGTCATAGCCTTAAATCGAGTGGAAATGGAGGTTTTAAATGCATCATACTCCTCAAGTAGGCCATTTAAGGTTAGAAAAACCAAATCCTCATCATCATTTTTTGCAGAGGCTAAAGCTAGTTTATCTTGAATTTCTTTGATTTGAGAAAAATAAACCTCCATTGGAGAGGACTTCTTGCTAAGTGTCTTAAGTTTGCTTTTGATTTGATGAATATGAGAACGTGATACAGAGGTAAAGTGTTTTTCTAGAAACTGCCATACTTGATCACTGTGGTGAAGATGAAGAACAGAGAAGTAAACTGATGATGATAATGTTGTAGTCAGACAAGTGAGCGGATGTGCATCAATCACTTGCCACTTTGTGTAAGAAGGATTTGGAATTGATTTTCCCGAGGCATCATTGATTTATGGAGATAGACATGGATTTGATCCATTTACATAATCAAGAAATCCAGTTGCTTGAAGCACATTTGTTATCTATGTCTTCTATGGGTGTTGATTTTTGACCACACAACCAAACAGGGAACTCAGTTGGAGAGCACCAGTAAAATAGATTAAGCCCGAACAACCTGTCACAAAAAGATAAGAATCCGGCGGTGGTTCGTCCACCTAGGGGCACTTCGATGATCAAGTCAGTAATCGATATCTCTCAAAGATAACAAATTGTGCTTAAACTCACAAGAAAAAGCTTCACAAATAAAAACCTCTCTTAGACCCACGAGAGTGCCATGCTTTTATAACCAGAACAGACCCAATCCTTTTAGAAGCCTCACTTCCATGGACTCAGGCCCAATGTTCATCCTGGATCCTCATCTAGATAGAGATAAACTCTTCTTGAGCCTTATCTTTATCCAGAATGAGATCCTTCCCTGTTCTAGGACTTTTGTCCCTTATCCGCTAACCTAGGATTTCGGTATCTCTGTAGATAACCTCGGCCTAGTAGAGATCATCTTGATAGTTCGACCAGGCCACATGAAACCTCGGCTGACACTTCAGTGTCACCTTGGCCACGTGCTATTGTAACTCAACTTTTTTGGCGCCCCTTTTCGGGAACACGAAAGAAAGACCTATAGTTCGGACTCCCGTGATTCTGAATCTAATTTCACAAGTGCAATGTGAAAGTGATAATCACCAAAGAGTCCAAATCTGGCAAATCTTTTGGAAAATTGATTTTCAATCAAATAATGCCAAAATTGGACAGTTTTTCCAGATACAGAGTTGCCACCTAAATATTTAATTTTGGAAAAATTTAGGAAACTTTGACTCGTGCCAAAGGTCATGAGTTGAGCACCACCACTTGCCCGATCAAAGATCAGCCTCTACTAATCATGATATGTTTTTTTATCAACATTATGTGTTCTTGTTCCGGTTATTAGCTAACATTACTATGTGATGTGCATACATACAAGTATAGACTAAATTGCAAGAATTGGAACATTTCAAGTCATATTTGTTTGCGAAAATGGTTTGAATTTGCCACCTCAAGTGGGCTTAAAGATGCGGTTTTGCCACCAAACATAGTGGGCTTAAAACATACGTTCGTTGAATCGTTCTAATTCAAATAACAAGCCTTTATCCACAGGGATTCATGAAGTTTAGCATTTAAGCACATAGCCTCATGGCAAGCATGCTAGATATGGCAACGTCAACACACATGCGGTATGCTGAAGCATAAAACTCACCTAGTACTCCAAGCTAGAAAAGAAATGAGTTAGAAAAATGCATGATTCCTAACTATGCAATTATGACTAATGCAACACACGCAATATGCAATTAATAGGCTCGGCTACTAATATGGCATATGAGTCGATTTGAGCAACATGCGATTAAACACGTATTCAAAGAAATATTGAAATGACAATGCAGTTTGAATGATACGCCGAGTCTTGGTGCATGCAAGACGAATGAATGGATACAAACATGCCAGCATAAGGTATGCTAATTGAAAATGTCCCTAATCTAACCATAAAAAATGATTAAATAAAAGGGAGAAAGACCTGGGATTGGAAGACATACACATACGCACGCACACATATTACAACATTATGCCCTTGCGAAGGAAGGTTTAAATGAAACTAGCTAAGCAACTAGCTACACTGATCAAACTAATCTAATTAAACTAATTAGACTAATTATTACAAATTAAATGAATAACTAGCTATGCTAATTACTAATTATTACAACACTTTAATTAATTAGAAAACTAATTAATTACAACACGCATTCAGACTACATATTTAAACACTAAATAAGCTTTGAAATGCAAGGGAGGCACATGCACGCGCTCGGTTTCCACCCAAAAAGGCACTGTCTTGTTGCTGAATGCCTCTGTTTGCATATTTGGTCACCAAAGAAGCTACCAACTTCCAGAACACTGTAGACACCCCATTTTTGATGACCCCTTGAAGACTTGGATGTTCTTGTAGGTACATGGATGTTCTTGTAGCTACATCCGATATTGAGTTTGATTTCCCACCAAACGCTCGAAGTCTGTGGCAGAACGCCACAAGTTTGAGTTCTCTAAACCCAGTATCCATTTTGCCTAATCTTTGGATCATGCTTGGGTCTTTTCAGGGTGAAGTTTTTGATGGCCTGCCGGCCATCCTTGAAGGTTGTCGGCCATGGTTCTTGGCCTGTCAGCCATTGATGTGCCTTGCCGGCCATCAATGAAACCTTGCTGGCCATCACTGACGGTCGGCCGACCATCAGTCTTTTCTGCACATATTTTGTGCTAGTTGTTTGCACAGGTTCATGCATCTCCCAACACGTGTGTGGCTGGATGTTTGTGAGGGGATTTTGTATTTTCTATATATAGGACCCCTCTCTTGCATGTGGGGGGGTTAGAAAAATTTGAAGACAAAAACTCTCTCTCTCTCTCTCTAGATTTCTCTCTCTCTTACAATTTTGTGCCTTGAAGCTTGATTTCTCTACACTTTTGCATACACTTCCTTGATAGAAGTTACTTCACTTTGAGCTGAGGTTCATGGAGACTTGGTTTGAGCTCTAGCAAGTGGTTTGGGCTTGGATTGTTGCCTATTTCGTACCTTTGCTTCATGAGGTATAACATTTGTTACTTAAGCTTGTTTTCAATACTTGGTTTGCCATCTTTTTCTACTATTTTGGGGCTGGTTTTGGCATGTAAAAAGCTCTACTTTTGAGGCCTAAAAGTGGTGGTTTGAGCTCTTTTGAGTTAGGGGGTTGTCCACCCTTTTTGCTTTTTAGCTTGCTAAGCTTTTGGACCATCTTTTCATCACTTTCAAACCAACTTTTCTGACCCTTTTAACCACTGAATTTCAGAGGTTTTTCAGTGATAAAAACCCTGTTTTGAAGTCTAAAACTGGAGGGGTTAGCCTCCCCTCCTTGCGTCTTGTTTGCATGCCTAGTTAGGTTCATGAGTTAGCATGTTTTTCTAGCATAATTTAGCTTAAGTCCAGCATGTTTTTGCCTCTGTTTTGATCTAATTTGGCTCTGTTTTGGGCTGGTTAATTCAGTTGAGGCTTGTATGGAATAGTTGTAGTGTTAATTCCTTCACTAGCTTGATGTTTTCATGCTTTAATCATCATTGTTTTAAGTTCAAAGCATGTTTTAGTGTTGTTTTGCACTGTATTTCAGCACTTAAAATCTCTGCAACCTCCCTCCATTCTTCACTCTTTTGTTTGCTTTGAAAGTGGTTTAAACCATTTGCTTGCTTAAAGCATGAAATTGAGATGTTTGTGCTTAATGGTTTAATCCCTTTTGGGGTTCATTACCAACGGCATGAGGTCTCTTTCATGCCTAAAACAATCTTTGGTTTGAACTCTCTTTCCTTTAGAGGACACTCACTAATGGACTTAATCGATTAAAGAATGGATCAGTAATGTAAAATGAGTAAACAAATTGGACAAGTAAAATAAGCTAGATAAGCACTCTTTGTGTTGCATTGCATGTGTTCAAACCGGACGTTAGTTTGAACATAAGGCAAGTGGGACATTTCATACTCAAAAGTGATGAAATGTGTCATTTTCCTTGGTCTCCATTGCCCTTGATCATGCATGATAGGGTGGTGGTCATTCGACTCTTATTTGTGCATTTATTGAAATTGTACAACTTGGATCTTTGGCCATCATGCAATGAAATATCTTGATTGGTGGTTTTGGATCCAAGTGTGCCACTCCTTTGAGGTTTTGAGATGATAAGGAGGGGTACAGTACAAACATACCCTTGGAAAAACCTTCTGTTTGCTCTGTTTGTGCTTCGTTGCAGTATGGTGACCCAGAGCATCAGTGGCCTGCAGTGCCTTACTAATGGCTCGCAAGGCTTCATTTCTGGCCAGCAAGGCACCCTTTTGGCCGGCAGAGGGCCGGCAACATCCATCCATGGCCGGCAAGCCACTGATGTAATCCTCAGCAGAGATTTGGTAAGTTGGGGCAGAAATATTCTAAAGTCTTTTCGGGGAGAAAATCGAAACGCATGCATACTCCATTTCCCGAGGCCTAGTAGTGGCAACGTAGCTTAATATGTTAATTGCTTAGTTTATTCGCCTTGACATTGTAATTTAATTAATTAGTTTACTAGTTGATTAAAGTGTTGTAATAATTAGTAATTAGTTTGCTAGTTATTCATTTGATTAGTCAATTAGTTTAAATTGGATGAGTTTGATTAGCTTAGCCTAGATTAGCTTAACTCTTATTCATTCGGACCCTCCTTCGCGAGGGCACAATGTTGTAATAAGTGTGCGTGCGTTTGTGCATGTCTTCCAACCCCACGTCTTTCTCCCTTTTATTTAATCGCTTTCGATGGTTAGATTAGGGACATTTTCAATTAGCATACCTTCTGCTTGCATGTTTACATCCATTCGTTTGTCTTGCATGCACCGAGGCTCGGCACATCATTCAAACTGCATCGAAATTTCAATATCTTCTTTGAATACGTGTTTAATCGCATGTTATTCAAATTGATCCATATGCCATATTAGTAGCCGAGCCTGTTAATTTCATATTGCATGTGTTACATTAGGCATCTTGTATAGTTAGGATCATGCATCTTGCTCACTAGTTTCTGTTTTGGTTTGGAGTACTCGGTGAGTTTTTCCGCTTTAGCATATTTGCATGAGTGTGATTCCATGTTGCCATGTTTCACATGCTTTCCATGAGGCTATGTGCTTAAATCCTAAACTACATGAATGCCTATGGATGAAGGCTTGTTGTTTAAATTGGAACAATTCAACAAATATGAGTTTTAAGCCCACTTTGTTATGGCAAATCATGTTTTAAGCCAACTGTGTTTGGTGGAAACCCGCATTTTTAAGCCCACTTCAGGGTGGCAAATTCAAACCATTTTCGCAAACAAACATGAGCTGCTTTGTTCCAAGTCTGGGGACTAGTCTATACTTGCTTGTGCGTATCACATAGTAAAGCTAGTTTACTAACCGGAACAAGAACACATAACGTTTATAAAAAAGCATATCATGATTAGTAGAGGTCGATCTTTGATCGGGCAAGCGGAGGTGCTCATTTCAGGACCTTCCCTTCTCATACCCAAGTTTCCGAGCCAAGACAACTTTGGTGATGACGGACACGTGGCCTTTGGCACAAGTCAGGGTTTGCTAAATTTCCCTAAAAATAAAATATTTAGGTGGCGACTCTGTATTTGGCAAAGTAGTCCAATTTTGGCATTATTTGATTTAAAATTGATTTTCCAAAAAGGTTTGCCGGATTTGGACTCTTTGGTGTTTATCAGTTTCACATTGCACTTGTAAAACTAGATTCAGAATCGTAGGAGTCTGAATTGTGAGGCCTTTCTTTTAAACCTTGCCAAAAGGCGTGGTGCGGAAAAAGGTGAGTCCACAAACACCTCTGCTCCACCTCAGGAACACACTGTGCAAATTTCATTGGTGGCCGGTCGACTACTGGTGGTGGTCGGTCGGCCATTGATGACATGAACTCCTCTTTTTGCTACAACAGAGAGCAAACAGAGCAAAACAGTTTATTCTCACAGATTATTTGCACACTTTGTCTCTCCTTTTCATGGGGAGATCAAATGAGGGACAAAATTTGGGTTTACAAACCATCAATCAAGCAATTTCGTTGCATGATGGTTTGTAAAACCAATTGTGCAAGTTCAATGAATGTAAAATGAGACCAAAGGACCATCCCTCTATCATGCATGATCAAGGGCAATGGAGACCAGGGAAAATGGCGCATTTTAGCACTTTTGAGTATGAAATGTCTCATTTTCCTTATGTTCAAACTAACGTCCGATTTGAACACATGCAATGCAACACAAAAGACGCTTATCTTGCTTTTTTTACTTGTTCAATTTTTTTTACTCATTTTAATTACCGAAAACCATTCTTTAATCCATTAAGTCCATTAGTGAGTATCCTCTAATGCAAAGATGACTCAAACCACAAGGTGCTTTGGGCATGAAAGAGGCATTACATTGTCGGTAATGAACCCCCTGAGGGATTAAACCATTAGGTGTAGCACCTTCATTTCACATATAGGCAAACAAGGGGTTTGGAATCACTTTCAAAGAAAACAAAGCGGTGAAGAATTGAGGGACATTGCAGAGATTATAGTGCTGAAATTAAGTGCAAAACTACACTAAAACATGCTATTAACTCAAAACAATGATGATTAAAGCATTAAAACATCAAGCTAGTGAAGAAATTAACACTACAACTATTCCATACAAGACTAAAATGACCAAAACAGCCAAAAATAGAACTGAAACAGGTCAAAACAGAGGCAAAAACATGCTGGACTAGAGCTAAGTTAAGTTAGAAAAACATGCTAACACATAAAGCTAACTAGGCATGCAAACAAGACACAAGGAGGGGAGGCTAACCCCTCCAATTTTGGACTTCAAAAGTTAATTTTTACCATTGAAAAACCTCTGAAATTCAGTGGTTAAAAAGCCCAAAAAAGTTGGTTTAAAAGTGATTAAAAAAAGGTACAAAAGCTTAACAAGCAAAGAGACAAGAAAGGTGGACCACCCCTTAACACAAAATAGCCTCAAACCACCACTTTTAGGTCACAAAAGCAGACCTTTTTACACTTCAAAATCAGCCCAAAAATAGATGAAATAGATGGCAAAACAAAGATACAAAACAAGCATAAATAAGGAAAGTGCTACACCTTTGAAGCTCAGCACAAAATAGCCAATAATCCAAGCTCAAACCACCTTCTAGAGCTCAAACAAGACTCCAAGTAATCTCAGCCCAAAGGTGAGAGTATTTGGTTAAGGGATGTGTGGACGCGCCCTCAGGCTTTATGCTACCATAGTTCGGACTCAAATGTCACGATTCTTAATCTGATCCCACAATGTGCGATGTGAGATTAATAAATCACCAAAGAGTCCAAATCCGGCAAATCGTTTTGGAAAACTGATTTTTAAGAAAGAAGTGCCTAACATGGACTGCTTTTCCAGATACAGAGTCGCCACCTAAATATTTTATTTCGGAGGGATTTAGGAAATCCTAACTCGTGCCTAAGGCCACGTGTCCGTCATCACCAAAGTTGCCTCGGCTCGGGAACTTGGTTACGATTAGGGAAGGTCACTTCGTGAGCACCCCCACTCGCCCGACCAAAGATCGGCCTCTACTAACCATGATATTGAGTTTTGAAAACATTATATGCTCTTATTCCGATTATTAGCCTAGAATTACTATGTGATGCACACAACATACAAGTATAGACTGGATCGTTTGAGTTAGAACAAAACATTTTATGTTTGTTTATTTGAAAGATGGTTTGATGGTGCTACTCGCAAGTAGGCTAAGACGTGGATTTGCCACTCTCAAGTGGGCTTAAGAAAACTTGATTTTGCCACTCTCAAGTGGGCTTAAAACTTTCAATTGGTGAATTGTTCCAATTCAAATAACCCAACCTTCACCCACAGGCATTCAGGCAGTTATATCACATAAATAAATAGCCTCATGGTAAGCATGCTATCATGGCAGTCACTCACATGCATGCAAGGATGCTAAAGCATAAATACTTACCAAGTACTCCAAGCCAAAGAAAGAAGCTAATTAAAAATCATGCATGAAACCTAACTATGCTGAAATGCCTAATGCAACACATGCAAAAATGCAACTAAGATAGGCTCGGCTATTCTAAAATGGCATATGAAATGCAACAACTGATACACGTATTCAACTTGGAATTAAAATACAATGCAGTTAGTATGATGCGCCGAGCCCGGTGCGTGCAATACGAATGAATGTATGCAAACTTGCTATCATAAGTATGCTAATTGAAATATGACCTAGAACTAACCACTGAAAGTAGCTAAGTAAAAGGGAGAAAGACATGGGGGAAGACATTCACTCACTCATGCACACTTATTACACAATTGTGCCCTCTCTCGGAGGGTCCGAAAGAATAATACCCGAATAGTTAATCAACTACCCTAGCTAATTAAATATTACAGAACCCTTAATTAATTAACAAATTAATTACAAAACAGTCGAAGTATGAAACTAAAGAGGTTGCCACAGCTCCGCCTCAGAATGATTAAATGATGCATGCTCGATTCACCTCGCTTGGAAACTCGTTGCCATGCCTCATGTTGCCTCTGTTCTGCACCCCTGAGAACTGTGAAAATACTTGAAATGCCTCTGAACTACTCCCTAATCATTATGGGATGTCACCAGCCAAGATACAGGACCACCGGCTATGGAAATATGGTCATCGACCATAAATTATGCCATCGGCTGGACTTCTGTAGCCAGTCGACACTGAATGAAGTCGGCCGGCCATCTACACCTGCAAAGCTCTGTTTTTGCTGCAGCAGAGGACAAACAATGCATGACAAGGAATTTTCAAAGCAATGTGTCCATGACCACCCTCCCTATCATGCTGTGAACTCAAGGGGGGTATGGCTCTCGACCCTCAGGCCACCAATCACGCATTTCAGTGCATGATGGCCAAAGGCGCCAAGTGTGCAATTTTATATCAAATGAAATGCACAAAAACACAAAAGGGCCCCAACCTCTATCATGATTGATTCAAGAGGCAAGGGATGCACACATAATGCTATGCAACCCAAGCATGCAAGCAAACTAATGCAACATGAGCATGCAAGCAACAATGCCATACAAGGCAACTAGCATATAACAATATGCAAAGACAAGCATGCAAACAAGCATGAGATGGATGAACATGGAACAACATGTCAATAGGCTAACATTTAATAACATGCAAAGGCAAGTATACTAACATGGGTAATACATGCAACATGAGATGGATGAACATGCAACAACATGTCAATAGGCTAACCAATGTAATACATGCATGATGAACTTAACAAAGCAACACAAGCATGCAATAGGCAATAGGCAATAGGCATACTACCTAAACATGTGAACATGTAGAGCATGCAACAACATGCAAAATGAAACAAGCATACAACAACATGGTGAGATGGACTTACACTAACATGGGTAGCTCTCAAGCATGCCAAAATCAGTGGCCAAACATGATGGAAATGAGGCAACAAAACACATACAAACATGCAAGGTGCAAGGGCTCTAACTCATAGCACAAGATGCAACTCTCCTAGTGCATTGAAAAGATGAAGTATGGCATATAATGGCATATATTCCAGCTCTGAAATGACATACAAAATGGTTCTGAATCATGCAAATGACTCACACAATGCATGTAGGAAGGCTCAAATACCGAAACTAGTGAAGCACATTACACTAGAGGTATGCGAAGCGATGCTCGAATGACCAAACCAACACTAAAGAGTCCCTATGCAGGCCCAAAACAGTGGTAAAATGGACTAAGATGATGCCTTGAAGTGCAAAAAAATGAAGCTCATGCAATGGCTCACAAATGGGGTATAAAAGCACAACTCTCAAACACATTGAAGGCATGATAAACATGAGAATATGGCACACCTATGAACTCTGAAATATCACATTCATTGATGCCAAAACACTAAAATGCCTCAAGCAACACATGCAAGGGACCCCAAAACTCAAAGGTAAGCAAGGCTATTACACTACAACCATGCATGGCAAGCACCAATCGACCAAGAGTCCTAAAAATAGAGCTAAGGCAACCCAAAATATGAACAAAACATGTTTGGAGTGTGGCCAAAAGGTGCTAGAATAGACGGCCAAAACAACATGCAATGTGAGCTAGTAAGCATGATTTACACTACAAGCCTATGAAGCATGTGAGGGGCCACCAAACCAGCCAAAACAGATTCATGGCATGCCAAATGATGGCCAAAAAATCCACTGAAACATGGCCAATACATGCAAGAATGATGTGCCACTTTGATAAGCTATGAAAGGGATTACTCTACACATGCAAGAGGCAAACAAAAGGGGACCAAACTAGCCACGGACAGTGGCTAGGTAGGTCCCAAAAGTCACCAAAAAGTGCCTGAAATAGGCCTCCAAATGATATAAACATATGCTCCTTTGATAGGCCAAATATGCTAGTAAACAAGACAACAAAGGAGAGGGGATGGCCCTCTGCTTCTTAGGACCTAAAAACACCATCCCCACCACTGAAATCCCTCTGCATTTCAGTGGTGAGAAGGCCAATACAAGGTGGTCCCAAAGCTCACAAAAAAGGCACTAAAATGATGCCAAACAAGGCCTAAGAGTGGGTAAACAAACCCAAACACAAAAGTGATCTCAAACAACAATTAAAAGCATGAAAAAACAGAACTTTTATCAGTTATGCACTAAGCTCGAAACAATATGCAAATAGGTCTAAAACCTTAAGCAAAAATGGGGAATAAAAAGGTAAGTTGTGACCCTTGAAGAACACTTCAAGAACACCAACCTCAGCACTTCCTTTTGATCAAAAACCAACTCAAAACTCTGAAATCAACCCCTTAAAACCTCAGCAACCAAGTTATTGTGTAACACTAGGTGTCTTAGTGCAAAACTAAGAACAAAAACCCCTTTAGAACCCTAATACACACATAACTATATAGAGAGGGAGATATAGAGAGATATAGATATATATGTTATATATCAGAGTTGCTCAACCTCTGGAAAGGGAGGGGAGGCCTCCTTTTATAGGAATTCAATTCCTAAGCTTCTTGGAGAAACTAACAAAAGGAAGCAAATCCCTCCATACACGTGTATGGAGGGGGTGTATTGTGGATGCCCGCAGCTGGCATAAAATATCAGCCAAAAGCAGATGGAAAGGGTTCGGCTGGAAAATCTGGTCGATTGACCAACAAAAATGGCCGGCCGACCAAAAACATTGCCGACCGACCAAACAAATTGGCCAGTAGCAATAAAACAAGGCTGGTGGCCTCAAGCCAAGGCCGGTAAGCTGTGGGGATGGCCAACAAGCCATTCCCTTCCTTCAGAAGCAAAAAACACAAGTGTTTGGTGTACAACCAAGCACAAAACAAACAAGTCGAGAGGTCTTGAGGCAAGGCGCGCGACCGAAACCTCGGAGAACTCAAGACGAACACGAACATGGATGATCACCGAGTGTTCAAACGGTGATGTCCAAGTCTTGAGGACGGTCAAAAATGGGGTGTCTACAGTTGCCCATTTTTGACAGAACTCGAAAGTCATAACAATGACAGGAGTGAATGTCAAAGCCCAGAGACGACCCATTTTTGACAAGGCCGAAGACTTGGACAAACAAACAAAACATAGATAAATAAATGGTTGCGCCCGTAGGCTGCCTGTGTATCCCTTTGCAAGGAATCAAACCACCGTAGTTCAGGAGCAGGATGCAAAACGATATGCAATATTATGAAACAATGTAATAATATACGATGTATTTGAATAATCAAACCACAAGCAGTGCAAAACCACACAAATATCATAAAGGGATGGAGATGCAAAATCAAACTACGTGTAACATAAGATGCAAAATCAAACTACGTGTAACATAGAAAAGGTGCCGGAGCGCTCTAACCACAATTCTCTTAGTGGAATCGGTGCATGCACAGACAGAACTATGTGTTTCGCAGAAAGAATACAAGTAATTGGGTGGCATGATATAAGTGAGGAATGATCTACTAAGGAAAGATCGTGATCCTAAATGCTAAATGCCACAAAACAAAATACGATGCAATAGATGCAGTGAATAAGGCGCGCGACCATGCCACATTTTGCCTAGAAAAGGCATGAACACAAAACAGACCACGTATAACATAGGAAAGGTGCCGACATCCTCAAACCACAATTCTCTTAGTGGAATAGGCGCGTGCACATAATCACAGAACCATGCTTCAACGAAAGATAGTATGGGCGCATGCCAGACTAAGTTTAACATAGAAAGTATGCATGCAATACAATGGATATGCAGTAGATGCATGCGATAGATATTATATGCAATGCAATGTAGTAGCTAAAATGCAACGTAATAGCTAAAATGCAATGTAGTTGGGAAGTAAAAGTACCTTCCAGGGGCAATTGGTGATGACTCACCTCATGCTGCTGGAGATCTTTCGCTTCTTCTCGGTTGAACCGTAGGTACTACTTTTCTTCCTGACTATGGTCGCAGCTTTCCCTATTCTCCAACAGGGTGACAGACTAGGTTGGTTCAGTATCCAGAATTGAGGTGCATACACATGCTATCTCAATCTATGGGGTTGCCATACAGATTTCAAGCCGAGGATACACTCCTGGGTATTTAAACCAGACTTTAGTCTCAGAAATCCCGAACCTTTGTGTTCTAGGCATGAGCCATTCAAACTCTAGTTTCCACCGTCTCAGTTGATCTCCTAGGAACTCACCGCTAATACAGGCAGATGGCTATACCAGACCACTAGAAGTCGTTTGGGCACGACAAACACCAAAGGAATTGCACCTTTAGAGGATTTAAGGTCTCCTAGACCAGGCGATAAAACAGATATGATGCAATGGATGTAACAG
>NW_021027309.1:886874-959359 GCF_004153795.1 Camellia sinensis | reverse complement strand
TCAATCATGATAGGGGTTGGGGCCCTTTGATGTGTTTTGTGCTTGCATTTCATTTGATATCGAAGTTGCACACTTGGCTTTTGGGCCATCATGCATTGAAATGCGTGATTGATAGCCCGATGGTCGAGGGCCATGCTCCCTTGAGTCCATTGCATGATAGGGGGTGTGGCCATGCATACATTTGCCTGAAAATTCCATGCCATACGCTGCTTGCCCTCTACTGTTGTCAATTGCAGGTTCTGCAGGAAGCTTTGGCCGGTCGGCTAAATATAGTGCCGACCGGCCAGTAATCTGTGGCTGACAGGTTAAAAGGCGGCCGGTGATCATCCTATTGGGCCGGTGGTGTTTCTACTTGGTCGGTGGTATTCCCCAACATCCAGAGAGCATGCCCTTGGACTTTGGTAGTCCTCAGAGAGGGGCAAGGCAGTGTAAACAGAGGCAACAGTGGCATGGTACGGATTCTTGGGCAAGACAAGTCAAGCATGCATCATCCACGCATTTCGAGGCGGGGGCTGTGGCCACTTTAATTCTGCGTTTAATTTGTTAATTAATTAGAAATTCTGTAATAATTAATTTAGTATTATTTATTCGGACTGTAATTTTTATTTGGACCCTCCGAGCGAGGGCAATTGTGTAATAAGTGTGCGTGAGTGTGTGTATGCCTTCCAACCCCACGTCTTTCTTCCCTTTTATTTACCCGCTTATGATGGTAGACTAGGGCATATTTAAATTAGCATACCTTATGCTATGCATGCGTGCATTCATACATTTGTCTTGCATGCACCAGGCTCGGTACATCATGCTAATTGCATTGTGTTTCAATTCCAAATTGAATACGTGTTAGTTGTAGCATTTCACATGCCATGTTTAGAATAGCCGTGCCCATTTTTAGTTGCATTTCGCATGTGTTGCATTAGCCATCTTAAACTAGGATCATGCATATGATTACTAACTAGTTTTTGTTTTGGCTCGGAGTACTAGGTAAGCATTTACGCTTCAGCATACCGCATGCGTGTGAGTGTTGTCATAATAACATGATTACCATGAGGCTAGCTGCTTATGTGATATAAACTGCTTGAGTGCCTGTGGGTGGAGGTCGAATTACCTAAATTGGAATAATGTATTAAAACTGTGAGTTTTAAGCCCACTAGATAGTGGCAAAACCATCTTTTCTAAAGCCCACTTGAGGGTGGCAAAATCTACATTTCAGCCTACTTGCGAGTAGCAAACCATTTTCAAAACAAGCATGAAATGTTTTGTTCCAATTTAGGCGATTTGGTCTATACTTGTTTGCTGTGTGCATAACATAGTAATTCTAGGCTAATAACCGGAATAAGAATGCATAATGTTTTCAAAAATAGATATCATGGTTAGTTGAGGCCGATCCTTGATCGGGCGAGCAGTGGTGCTCATGAAGTGTCCTTCCCCAATCGTACCCAAGTTCCCGAGCCGAGGCAACTTTGGTGATGATGGACACGTAGCCTTAGGCAAACGAGTCAGGGTTTCCTAAATTTCTCCAAAATAAAACATTTAGGTGGCGACTTTGTATTTGGCAAAGCAGTCCATGTTTGGCACTTCTTTCAAAATCTGTTTTCTCAAAACGATTTTTCGGATTTGGACTCTTTGGTTCAGATTTAAAACTGTGACAATTTGAGAGTCCGAACTTGTAGTGAGCCCAAATGAACAGAACGGGACTCATCCTCCCGGAGCGTTCGGGGACGTCTACAGTTTCTGGCGACTCTACTGGGGATTATAGAGAACTTGACTCGAACTCATGATATCTTGTTTTGACTGCACTTATGTGTTTCTTTGCATTACATGTGCATTGGTGCGCCTAGGACACCGTGTTTGCCATCTGCCATTCCTGAACGGTTTGCCGGAGGCTTGTCTTGTCAAGGCATGACCATAAGGCTGACCGGTTATGGGCTCTGAGAGTATGGGAACACAAACCCCGGTTTTTACCGGGGCACCCTTTTTGAACATTCGACCTAGTGCATATTCGGAAACCATAGTGACCATTCCAAGCTAGGACAGGTTGCTTACCCGATTATAGGTTATTTGAAACCGCTGCGTGCGTAGTGAAACCCTAGCTCCTGACAAAATAGGACAAGGAAACCTTCCCCCAACATAAGGGTGTTTTGGCTCTCACTTATCTGCTATGTGCTTTAGAGTTTGCCTCTACAGGATTGCATGTATCAGTTTGCAAGTTTGAGTATCAGGCCTGTGGGCATCAAGATCAGTATTTGGGGAATCAGTTTTACCTGAGGGTATCAGTTTACAGGCAAAATTTTGGGCCAGAATTCAGTAGAGGGCACAGTCATCCTAGTATTCTCATATCTGTTCAGGTGAAATCAGGCTGAGATGCTGCATGTTTTCTCTTTTGCTAGGTAGTCTTGGAACCATAGCTTCAGAAGGCTCCGATATCCCCCGAGGTTCATCGGACTTGTGCTGATAGACTTTGTCAGGCCAGAGATTCAGTTCAAAGGCAATCAGTGTTCCTTTGCCAGAGGCAGGGTAAAAGGGCTAGTAAGGCACAGATCACCAATTCAGCAGTTACCAAATCGGTGGCCCTTATCCACCCTACCAGTGAATAGTCAGGCTGTGGCCTCAGTTTTTATCAGTTTTTAGTCACCTCACCAGTCAGTCAGCCGGAACAGCAGAACATGGCAGGGATAGAGGAAATGATGCGTCAACTCCAAGAAAGTATGAAACTCATGCAGCAAGACGCTGCCCGGCAGACGGAATTTGCCAAACAGCAGGCTGCGATCATGGGCCAGTAGGCTGAGCTAATCACCAGGCTGCAGCAGCAAAATGGAGCTTTTACTTCGCACCAAGCCCCTCCCCCACCAGGAGTTCCAACACCCGAGGAGGAACCAAATGTCCAGGGAGATACGAACATTCCGACAGGACCGGCTTCGCCCCCAATCTTACCCAGCTGTCTAAAGCACCGATCAACCTGCCGGATTCACCCTTTGAGTTCGAAATAGACCCCACATCATTGAAGTTGAGCAAGCTTGAAAAGCTGTTCAAGAGATCCCAAGGAGTCAAGACCATCCCTGACATAGAAGATGGATATACCGACGCAGCTGTGGCGCTGCCTGACAGATTCAAAATGCCGCACATTGATCGATTTGACGGGTCCGGGGATCCCATGGTGCACTTACGGCTGTTTTCAGACATATTAAGGCCAATGGGCCTCACCAGACTACAGAAGCTTTCATTATTTGGCCGGACCCTGTCAGGTCTGGCCGTTATCTGGTATGCAAAATTAGAAGACGATGTCAAACGGAACTGGGATGAGATGGCTGAGGCCTTCGTTGCACAGTACTCCTGTAACACGCAAATCGAGGTCACAACCCGTGATCTTGAGACAACAAGGCAAGAGCCTAAGGAGAGTTTTTCTGATTTCGTAGCCCGCTGGAGGGCCAAGGCCTCGATGATGACCCTTAGGCCCACTGACAAAGATCAAATTCGGATGATTGTGCGCAATATCCAGCCCAAGCTTATGCAGAAAATGATCGTTCTCCCCTTCCCCACCTTTTCAGAGTTACATGAGATGGGAGTATAGACCGAGGACGCTATGAAGCAAGGCCTTCTTGACCAGGAGAAGGAGCATCCTAGGCGGGCATTTTCCCGTAGGTCGAATGCGACCACCAGTGGTGATGCGGCCGCAAGATCTTCTGAAGTGGGCATGGTCACCACCACCACATCAAAAATAGCTACCTCATTCACCGGTGCGTCCGGAAGTAGCTCACAGACGACTAAATATCCACCTCGAGTCAAGAGGGTTTTCACCCCACTTTATATGCCATTGTCAAAGGCTCTAGAGGTCTTAATCAGGAAAGGACATCTGAAACTGTTGGAACAACGGCCTCTACCCGATCCTCTCCCTCCAAAGCATGACCGGGCTAAGTATTGTGCCTACCATCAACAAACCGGTCATGAGACCGATAGCTGCTTTCGTCTGCGCCATGATGTACAAGATTTGTTTGACAACAAGGTCATTGCCGCACCAGCTCCGCAAAGTCTATCACCACTGGATCAGTGAACTTGGGGGATAGTACGAATATGTGATCAGGGGATGAACCACCTGTGGGCGGCACTCAGTTTACTCCAGATGTGGCGTTTGGCACGCACTGTTTTGAGCATTTGCGAATGCTAGTTTTGTACTTTCTGACTTGGGTATTGGGTCAGTCTTGTCATTTTGTATTGAGTCAGTCTTTTCATACTGAGTCAGTCGGGTCTGTCTTGTTGTATCGAGTCAGTCCTGTTTTGTTAGAGTTGGGTGATTTCGGGGGTGTTACCTCGGACATCATTTACTTGTTTTGTGTTTGTCTTTTTGCTTTTTTTTTTTGAGTCTGTTTCTTCCTTGGAGCCAGTTATGCCAACAGATCTGAATGAAACAGCAGTGATTTTCACACTCTTGTGTTTGCTTCTGCCTTGCGCCGGTTGTGCCAGAAATTTTGAAAGAAATGGCAGTGCTTTTCACCTGCTCTTTTGTGCCTTGAACTCATTGCATTGACCTAAGTTTTTTAAAAAAACCTTTTGAACACTGCGGTGAAAACAAAGAGCAAGGAATTCCTCGGGATTTGCAAAACTTTGATCAAATTGAGAGAAAGAGAGGCGTGCTAAGCCCTTAATGATTAAAATCATGCTTGTCGGTGTGAGTACTAAGAAGGACCCTGGCTTGATCCAGACTGGTTCCACACTATCTTCAGCGCGAGCGATTTGTCGCTTCTTTAAAAAATTTCAAAAACAAAATGTTTTGCGCGATCTTGCAAAGACCTGTGTGGAATCGCTCTTGAGATTGTGCAGCCTAGGATCGCTCTCAGCCTCAAGACTTAAGCCTTGCTTTAAAACCTTGAACCACAATTCGAAGTGTTCAACGATCGCCCATCAAGGGAGGCCTGTGTGGCCAGATTGGAAACAGCCCTCGAGCAAGAGGCACAAAAGTCAGATCAAGAAGATCAAATCTCATCAGAAGAAGCTTGTAAAGCTAGAACAGAAGCACCCCTCTAACTAGGGGCAAAAATGTCGGATGTGCTCGAAGAGCCGAAGATGGGTCCTTCAGCAAATCAATACAGCAGTCAGTTTCCTAGACTCAAATGACTTAAGGATCTCAAAACCATTTGGCATGGACTTGTTACATTTTTACCCTTTGAGAGGCTCGCTGGGCCGAAAACCCGAAAGGGCGACCCAGGCAAAAGTTAGAGCAAGAAAAAGAAGAAAAAAAGAAAAATGCAAAGAGTGAAGAAAAGAAAAGAAGAAAAATGAAGAAAATATGAAAAAATAAGAACAGAGCTCGCAAGGTTGAAAACCCGGAAGGGCGGCCTTGGCAAAAGTTAGAACACAAAAGGAGAGGTTAAATACCCGAGTGTACCTTACTCCGAACTACGTAAGGCTTGATTCCCATCTCTAGGATACGTAGGCAACTTCATTCTGAAATCCAGCCATAAAACACTTCAAAATCAACTGTGTCCATGTAATGGTTTTGACCATCATTATCTTCTCTATATCCGAGAATTTGGTTCTGTTCGTCACTCTGAGGACTGACTACAATGTGCTGTGGTGCCATTCAAACAAGGGGCAACTTTCCGTTGCCATTCAATGCCCTGCGGTGCCGTCCAAACAAGGGACAACTTTCCGTTGCCATGTAGTGTCCTCCAAGCAAAGGGCAATTTTCCTTCAGATCTAAGGTTGTGCATCTCAAGAGTAGGTTTCGTGCTCATTGAGTAGTGGTCGTTTGCGAAAATATTTTTTGAGAATTTTTACTGAGGTTGACTAATTCTCTCGAAAATTATTCCATTTTTCCAAAACTGAACCATTTCTTGGACCTAAAATAGGAAAATTTTCAATGCTCACAGCTTGACTTGCATGATTTTAAATTAGAAAATCGAACAAACATGTTAATCTAACTCTCATGTTGGTCAAAATTGGATTTTAAATTAGAAAATCGAACAAACATGTTAATCTAACTCTCATGTTGGTCAAAATTGTTTTAGTAGAAAGCCAAAACAAAAAAAAAAATGGTTAAACTAATGAACTAGGGACACAATTGAGTCAAGCTTCCTGTCTTTTCCCTATTGCCAATGCATTTGCCAGAAAGGGCACCATACTTGCCAAGAAGGACACTCTCCTTGCCAGAAAAAGGCACCACTGAAGCTGACCGCAATAGGGGAGAAAGCTCTCACATCCTCCAAGCAACGAGGTATCAAGTCAAGTGCGAAGCACGAACTGGAATGGACCAAGATATTCAATTCCCTCATCTGGACAGATCTAATCATGTCCAAACTCCCCAGCAAAGCATCGTCAACTGATGCTAGCTGCAGATTTACTGCACACCCAGTTGTAGCGCAGCCACTCTGTGGAAGAAACTCACTGTTATGAACAAGAAGAAGAATCTAGCAGAATGCTATGGGCAAGAGCCCACAACTTTCTGTTCATCAATCAACCACCCAGGGGAGGGATAAAAATGAGAGAATGAAGAATAGAGAGATGTGAGCTGAGAGAAAAGGTAAGAAAATGGCTTTTTCAGAAAAACAGAGCCTGAGGGCCGAGTGATGTGAGAATCACAAATTAGAAAGAGTGGGAAATAATACCCAGAGAAACTGGCTCCTCGTGCACTGAGAGGTCTCTCGTCTTTGTAACACGTCTGTGTGTCGTGTCTTTTGGTTTTTTCCGTCTCGATTCTTGCTTTGAGTCGTTCCGAGCGTGTCTCGATGTGTTTAGGTTGTTTACTTTTGTTTTCCTTTGTTGAGTTGTGATGCGCTGTGTCTAGTCGTAGACTCAATACCTAGTTGAGAATTCATTTTCAATTTCGATTTCAAAATAAAATCGTTTTGTGCTCAGAGTGCTGTGTCATTCTCCACATTTGTGCAAAATAGTATTTGTTCCTTCATAAAATCGCAGGGTTCAACCCAGGTCATGTCAGAATAGTAAAACTAGGACCTATTTGAAGCTATATAGGTTCCAGACTACAAAGCAAAAGAAAAGAAGGAAAATGTCGGGTATCTGAGTTTGTTTCAACTTCGGTAAGTTCCGAGACTACATTCCGTGTGTACCTCTTCAAGTCTTGCCAATGCTCCGAAGTATGAGTGTGCCTCTACCTCAAGCTCGAAATCAAGTCTGCTTCAAGCCAAAATGGCAATCAGAAGTGCTCTCCTCGAGTACTGTTTCATGCTAGGGACATCTCGGCTGTGTTTGTAATGAGTTCCTAGGAGACCAACTGCGACGGTGGAAACTAGAGTTCGAATGGCTGATGCCTAGAACGTAAAGGTTCGGGATTTTCGGGACTAAAATCTGGTATAAAATACCCAGGGGTGTATCCCCGGCTTGAAATCTGTATGGAAGCCCCATAGGTTGAGATAGCGTGTATGCACCTCATTTCTGGATACTGAACCAACCTAGTCTGTCACCCTGTTGGAGAATAGGGAAAGTTGTGAATATGATCAGGAAGAAAGGCAGCATCCAAAGTGTTCTATGTGAAGAACCCTTGTCAATATTTCAGAGCCTTTGTACTGCACAAGGGGAGATCCCCGTCGGAGAATAGCGGTTCACTGCCACTCACCTCATGAGGTGCATCGCCACTCATCCCATGAGGTGCTTTCTAAAGCGCCGCTAGGTTTGTTTATTGCATTCCTTAAGCATCATGCATTGTAATGCATTGTACCTATCAAGTTTCTTTCTCATTCATGCACGATATTGTATGTACGGTTCATTCAAAGAAGTTCCTTTTGAGATCATTTATTTAGTGTATCAATCACACTCCATTCAATTAGTGTATCAATCACACTTCATTTATATAGTGTATCAATCACACCTCGTTCACCCTTAGTGTATCTATCACACTTTCTTACTTCACTTTTGTGTATCTATTACACTCTCACTCAGTGTATCAATCACGCTTCACTCATTTTGTATATCTATCACACACATTCACGTTTTCTGTATCACACTTTCAGTGTATCAATCACACTTCGTGTTCACATTTAGTATATCAATCATACTCTGTTCACTAAGTGCATCTATCACACTTCGTGTTCACCTTTAGTATATCAATCATACTTTGTTCACTAAGTGCATCTATCACACTTCGTGTTCACCTTTAGTATATCAATCATACTGTGTTCACTAAGTGCATCTATCACACTTCGTGTTCACTTTTAGTATATCAATCATACTGTGTTCACTAAGTGCATCTATCACACTTCGTGTTCACATTTAGTATATCAATCATACTCTGTTCACTAAGTGCATCTATCACACTTCGTGTTCACCTTTAGTATATCAATCATACTTTGTTCACTAAGTGCATTTATCACACTTCATGTTCACCTTTAGTATATCCATCATACTTGTTCACTAAGTGCATTTATCACACTTCATGTTCACCTTTAGTATATATATCATACTTTGTTCACTAAGTGCATCTATCACACTTCGTGTTTACATTTAGTATATCAATCATACTTTGTTCACTTGGTGCATCTATCACACTTTGTGTCCATGTTTAGTGTATCAATCACACTTCATCACCTTTTGTGTATCCATCACACTTTGTTCGCTTAGTGCGTCTAGTACACTTTGCGCTTCACTTTGTGTATCTATCACACGCTCACCTAGTGTATCCATCACACTTTGCTTCATATAGTGTATCCATCACACTCGCTTCACTTTGTGTATCTATCACACGCTTACCTAATGCATCTATTACACTTTGTTCACTTTGTGTATCTATCACACGTGCTCACTTCTGGGTATCTATCATACACGTTCACTTTGTGTATCTATCACACTATACTTACTTTGAGTATCTATCACACGCTCGCTTTGTGTATCTATCACACTTTACTTGCTTTGTGTATCTATCACACGCTCACTTTGTGTATCTATCACACTATGCTCACTTAGTGTATCTATCGCACATGCTTACTCACTTTGTATATCTATCGCACATGTTCGTGAAGATTTCACAATTTTCAAACCGGCTTCGCATAGCGTATAAGTCCAATTATCAAAGTCTTCCTGCATATCATTTCCATCCTGCCCTTGAACTACGCTGGTTTGATTCCTTGCAAAGGGATACAACTTGGAAGAGGAGAGATACAACTTAGAAGAAAAAAGATTTCCTCTGTCTCTAAAATTCTTAGCTCTCTCCCTATCTCTCTCATCCAAACCATTCAAACCCTAAGGTTCTTGCCCCCTTTACACTACCACCCATAGCCTACAACCTCCATACTCCATTCCAGCAACTTGAGGCTGTTTTTTAGAGCTTAGGAACACCATTTCTCGGACCAAAAGCTGCTCGAAGTTTGGACTACAAGGGTGAGCCTCATTTCTCTCTCTCTTTTTACTCTATTTTGCATACAATCTTAGCCTTTGTTGCTTACATTTTTGGGCTCTGACCTGAACTGTAAATAGTCATATTTTGAGCTCCTTTTCATGTTTGATCAAGGACCTCTTGCTGTTTGAGGTCTCCTCCTCCCCCTTTGTGTTTAAACTCTCCTTTAGGCCTTTTTTTGCATCATATTTTAGGCTTATTTGTGAGCTGTTTTGGACTTGGTCATAAACTGTGAAGTGCCTTGTTTTGAACCTCTCTTCAACTTTTTTGAAGGGTTCTCCTCTGTTTGGGGCCAGCTGTTGTCCCTTGCCTCTAATCTATCTTTTAGGGCCATTTTTGCATGATAGATTAGCCCTATTTATGTTCATTTTTGAGACTTGTTATAAACTGAAAAAAAAAATTTAGAGGCCCTCTTGATGTTTGATTAAGGTCATTTTCTTGTTTGAGTTCATATCCTTCCTTGCATGCCTTATTTCTTCATGTTTTGAGCCGTACATGTGAGCATTTGCATTGGCCTTGTTTTGGCCTTCTAGCCACCGAAATCCAGCAGATTTTCAGTGGCTGGAACATTATTTTGAGAGCCAAGATTAGAGGGGGGGTGACCCCCTCTCTCCTTCTCTTGTTTGGTGGCCTTTTTGGCCTTCCAAAGAGACCCTACCTTGCATGCTTCGAAGTCACTTTCTAGGGTCAATTTGGTGAGTTTTAGGACTACCATATTTGATTTTCATAGTTTTTTATGCCATGCTAAATGTCTACCTTGCACGTGCTTAATAACCCCTTGCATGGCCCACCAAAGTAACGCATTATTTTTTCATACCATGGTTGGATATCAGTGGTTATTTGGACCTATTTTCACATGATTTATTCACTGATTTTTTCTGGTTTGGTGAGATTACATTTGCTTCATATACTTTCCATGTGAACCATGATTGCTAGTCAAGATTGCATGCTATTTTGTCCACCATGCTAGCATCTTTTGGCCATGCTTTGAACTGTAAATGTTCATGTTTTGGGACTGCCTTGGCTCTGTCTTCATGCTTCGTGATCAAATAATGCATGCTTTGTATAGCTATAAGTCATTCCATGTGCCTAGTTTCGAGTTTCGGGTTTCATCTCATGCATCGGGTGCCATTTTTCCATGTTTTGGGGCTGTTTAGCATCATATTTTAGTGCTGGAATTTGTGAGTTTGCATGCCATCTTGCATCCCTTGCCATGTCTTGTTAGAGTTACATGTTATGCCTTAGGTTCGGTCCTCGGTTTGTGTGCATGCGTGCGCGTATTTTGAGAGTCTCCTTTTCACCTAATGGCTACTGATGTGAGTGTGGCTGATGTCCATTTATGTTAGTGTAAGTCCATCCTACATTGTGTATGGCATGTTTCAATGCGTTGTGCATGTTATGTTGTTAGCATTGTGTGTGCCATATAGTTGCATTGCATGTTTGTATGTTTGCTTGCATGCTTAGGTCGCATGTGCATCGTTGTGCATTGCCTCGCCACTTGATCAACCATGATTGAGGTTGGGTCCCTTGTATGTTTTGTGTGTACTGCATTTGACATTGAAACGCATACTTGACTCTTCGGCCATCATGCATCGAAATGCGCAATTGGTGGCCCGGGGGTCAAGGGCCATGCACCCTTGAGTCCATTGCGTGATAGGGGATGTGGCCATGCATACATTTGCCTGAAAATTCCATGCCATACACTGCTTGCCCTCTGCTACTGTCAATTGCAGGTTCCGCAGGAAGCTTTGGCCGGTCGGCTAAATATAGTGCCGACCGGCCAGTAATCTGTGGCCGACAGGTTAAAAGGCGCCCGGTGATCATCCTATTAGGTCGGTGGTGTTTCTACTTGGTCGGTGGTATTCCCCAACATCCAGAGAGCATGCCCTTGGACTTTGGCAGTCCTCAGAGAGGGGCAAGGCAGTGTAAATAGAGGCAACAGTGGCATGGTACGAATTTTCGGGCAAGACGAGTCAAGCATGCATCATCCACGCATTTCGAGGCGGGGCTGCGGCCACTTTAATTCTGCGTTTAATTTGTTAATTAATTAGAAATTCTGTAATAATTAATTTAGTATTATTTATTCGGAGTGTAATATTTATTTGGACCCTCCGAGCGAGGGCAATTGTGTAATAAGTGTGCGTGCGTTTGTGTATGCCTTCCAACCCCACGTCTTTCTTCCCTTTTATTTACCCGCTTATGATGGTAGACAAGGGCATATTTATATTAGCATACCTTATGCTATGTATGCGTGCATTCATACATTTGTCTTGCATGCACCAGGCTCGGCACATCATGCTAACTGCATTGTGTTTCAATTCCAAATTGAATACGTGTTAGTTGTAGCATTTCATATGCCATGTTTAGAATAGTTGTGCCCATTTTTAGTTGCATTTCGCATCTGTTGCATTAGCCATCTTAAACTAGGATCATGCATATGATTACTAACTAGTTTTTGTTTTGGCTCGGAGTACTAGGTAAGCATTTACGCTTTAGCATACCGCATGCGTGTGAGTGTTGCCATAATAGCATGATTACGATGAGGCTAGCTGCTTACGTGATATAAACTGCTTGAGTGCCTGTGGGTTGAGGTCGAATTACCTAAATTGGAATAATGCATTAAAACTGTGAGTTTTAAGCCCACTAGATAGTGGCAAAATCATCTTTTCTAAAGCCCACTTGAGGGTGGCAAAATCTACATTTCAGCCTACTTGCGAGTAGCAAACCATTTTCAAAACAAGCATGAAATGTTTTGTTCCAATTTAGGCGATTTGGTCTATACTTGTTTGCTGTGCGCATAACATAGTAATTCTAGGCTAATAACCAAAATAAGAACGCATAATGTTTCCAAAAATAGATATCATGGTTAGTAGAGGCCGATCTTTGATCGGGCGAGCGGAGGTGCTCACGAAGTGACCTTTCCCAATCGTACCCAAGTTCTCGAGCTGAGGCAACTTTGGTGATGACGGACACGTGGCCTTAGGCAAACGAGACAGGGTTTCCTAAATTTCCCCAAAATAAAACATTTAGGTGGCGACTCTGTATCTGGCAAAGCAGTCCATCTTTGGCACTTCTTTCAAAATCTGTTTTCTCAAAACGATTTGCCGGATTTGGACTCTTTGGTTCAGATTTAGAACCGTGACAATTTGAGAGTCCGAACTTGTAGTGAGCGCAAATGAACAGAACGGGACTCATCCTCCCGGGGCATTTGGGGACGTCTACACCTCTTTATCACTCAGAACTTGTAGAGCAGAAAGGAACATTCATAGTACAACGGCCCTTCTCCCGGCTTGCTCCTTGATTTAAACTGCACCCAGCTTGAGTGGCGAAAGTGTCATCCACAGCCTTTGCAACAACTGCAATTACTTGTTGTTTGTTCAGTCCTTCGGCTTTCAAATCCTCAACAGCCCACTGAAGGTGTTCATGGGGACCAATACCTGCCCCTACCTTGTTCTTTCCACTCGCCTCCACTTTACCAAGGGATCGAGTTGCTATATCAGAGCAGAGCCCAGTTGTTGTCGACATGCCAACACCCAGATTTGAGATGGCTTCAGGTTGGCCCTTTTTAATTGCCACATGCCCCAAGATCAAGGAGCCTTTTGGGCTGAAACTTCTGGCCTGTGATGTGGTCGATGACGGAGCCAATATTCCGAAGGCCAGATCTGCCACAGTTCTTTGAAAATCTTCAATCATTCTCATTAGCTCAGAAGTAGTGGGTTCACGGGTTTGAGATGATTGGGGTCCAGGTGCATCCATCATGCACAAGTACGTGCTTTCTGGAATGAACACCTCATGCTTTGGTAGATGGGCTGGGGTGATGTATATACTGGGGTTGTAGCTGGATGACAGTATATGGATCTGATTGAGATACAAAGATGACGGGTCAGTACTGGCCCGAGGTCCTTTAGGTGGAGGTATGGTTTCTTCATCAATAAGATCCTAAATCTTATGACGGAGGCAGATGCAACGTTTCGTATCATGACCATGTTGTTGATGATAGGCACAGTATTTAGCTGGGTCATATCTTGGTGGAAGAAGATTTGGAAGGGGTTGAGGTTCTAGGAGCTCTAGGTGCCCTTCCTCTCGCACCATTTCCCAAGCTTGAGAGAGACTCATGTAAAGAGGATGGAATTTTCAGGCTTCGGGCCGAGTTGAAGTGGCGGGTTTTTTGTCATTGAGGGAAGTAGTGATAGAGTCTACTTCTGAGCATTTCGCAGTTGTGCTACCATCAGTAGTAGCATTGGAACTGCGAGCAACATTCTTCTTCAAAGGCTTATTATCTCCCACAAAGATTCCTTGTCTAATGGCATCCTCGATTTGAACCCCCATTTCATGAACGGCTAGAAAGGTAAACAGAGGTAGAACGACCATCTTTTGCAGCAACTTGCCATGCAAATTCTGAACAACCATCTTGATCTGCTCTTTGTTGGAAGGCCTTGTAGTCATCATCGAGGCCTTTGCTCTACATCTCGCCACGAACTCTGAGAAACCCTCATTTGGCTCTTAGCGGGTGACTTCAAGATCACGAGTTGTGACCTTGATCTGTGTGTTATAGGAGTATTGAGCAATAAAGGCCTCAGCCAGCTCTTCCCAGTTCTGTTTCACAAAGTCCTCCAATTTCACATACCAGATTGCGGCTATCCCAGACATGGTTCGGCCGAATAGTGACAGCTTCTGGGCCGTGGTCAAACCCATTGGCTTCAGGATATCAGAAAACATGTGGAGGTGCACCATAGGGTCTTCAGAGCCATCGAAGCGATCGATATGTGGCACCTTGAACCGGTTCGATAATGTCACCCGCTGAGTCGGTATAACCATCCTCTATATCTGGAATGGCGTTAACGCCTTGAGCTCTTTTGAATAGCTTTTCTAGCTTGCTCAGTTTCAGCGCTGTTGGATCCACCTCAGATTCAAACGGTGTGTCCACTGGATTCGCTGGTGCTTTGGATAGCTGGGGTAGGATTGCGGGTGGGACCTGGCCCATTGGGATGTCCGTATTTTTCTGAATGTTAGTTGTCTCCCCGAGTATTGGAACTCTTGGTGGGGGAGGAGCTGGGTGTAAAGCAAATGCTCCGATTTGCTATCGCAGCCTGGAAATTAACTCTGCCTGTTGGGCCACTACTTTTGCATGACGTGCAGCCACTTCTGTCTGGCGGGCAGCATCCTGTCGCATAGCCTGCATGGTTTCTTGGAGCTGACGCATCATGTCCTCCATATTAACTGAAAACTGCGGATTTTACTGGACAGGTTTGTATTCCCTCTCTGAGGTGGAAGCAGATATCTCAGCCCCAACTGCACACAGGTGAGGTGGATAATGATCACTGAGCTGGACACTGTTGAACTGGTGATCTGTGCTTGACTGGCCTTTTTACCCCTGCCTCTGGCGAAGGAACACTGATTTGCCCTTGAACTGAATCTCTGACTTGACAAAGTCTATCAATACAAGTCTGGTGTACTCAGGGGATATTGGAGCCTTCTAAAGCTATAGTTCCAGGATTACCTAGCAAAAGAGAAAACAGGTAGCATCTAAGCCCAATTTCACCAAAATAGATTTGAGCATAGCTGAATGATTGTACTCTTTACTGAATTTTGCCCAAAATTCTGCCTGTAAACTGATACCCTCAGGTAAAACTGATTCCAAAATACTGATGCCCGCAGGCTTGATACCCAGACTTGCAAACTGGTACATGCATTCCCTGTAGAGACACACTCTAAATGCACATAGCAAGCAAGCGAGAGCCAAAACACCCCTATGGAGGGGTAGGGTTTCCCTGTCCTATTTTGTCAGGAGCTAGGGTTTTACTACACACGCAGCGGTTTCAAACAACCTATAATCGGATAAGCAACCTGTCCTAGTTTGGAATAGTCACTATGGATTCCGAATATGCACTAGGTCGAATGGTCAAAAAGGATGCCCCGGTAAAAATCGGGGTTTGTGTTCCCATCGTGGCAGAGCCTGTAATCGGTCAGCCTTATGGCACGCTTTTCAAAGCGAGCCTCCGACAAACTGTTCAGGAATAGCAAATGGTAAACACGGTGTCCTAGGTGCACCAATGAAAATGCAATGCAAAGAAACACATAAGTATAATCAAAACAAGATATCATGAGTTCGAGTCAAGTTCTCTAAATGCCCAGTAGAGTCGCCAGAAACTGTGGACGCACCCTCGGGCTTTATGCTACCACAGTTTGGACTCAAATGTCACGATTCTTAATCTGATCCCACAATGTGCGATGTGAGATTGATAAATCACCAAAGAGTCCAAATCCCGCAAATCGTTTTAGAAAACTGATTTTTATGAAAGAAGTGCTAAACATGGACTGCTTTGCCAGATACAGAGTCGCCACCTAAATATTTTATTTTGGGGGGATTTAGGAAACCCTGACTCGTGCGTAAGGCCACGTGTCCGTCATCACCAAAGTTGTCTCGGCTCGAGAACTTGGGTACGATTGGGGAAGGTCACTTCGTGAGCACCCCCACTCGCCCGATCAAAGATCGGCCTCTACTAACCATGATATCGAGTTTTGAAAACATTATGTGCTCTTATTCCGGTTATTAGCCTACAATTACTATGTGATGCACACAACATACAAGCATAGACTGGATCGTTTGAGTTGGAACAAAACATTTCATGTTTGTTTATTTGAAAGATGGATGGTGCTACTCGCAAGTAGGCTAAGACGTGGATTTGCCACCCTCAAGTGGGCTTAAGAAAACATGATTTTGCCACTCTCAAGTGGGCTTAAAACTCTCAATTGGTGAATTGTTTCAATTCAAATAACCTAACCTTCACCCACAAGCATTCAGGCAGTTATATCACATAAACAAATAGCCTCATGGTAAGCATGCTATCATGGCAGTCACTCACATGCATGCAAGGATGCTAAAGCATAAATACTTACCGAGTACTCCAAGCCAAAGAAAGAAGCTAATTATAAATCATGCATGAATCCTAACTATGCTAAAATGCCTAATGCAACACATGCAAAAATGCAACTAAGATAGGCTCGACTATTCTAAAATGGCATATGAAATGCAACAACTGATACACGTATTCAACTCGGAATTGAAATACAATGTAGTTGAAAAACGTGGGGTTGGAAGACATTCACACACTCACGCACACTTATTACACAATTGTGCCCTCTCTCGGAGGGTCCGAAAGAATAATACCCGAATAGTTAATCAACTATCCTGGCTAATTAAATATTACAGAACCCTTAATTAATTAAAAAATTAATTACAAAACAGTCTAAGTATGAAACTAAAGAGGCTGCCACAGCTCCGCCTCGGAATGATTGAATGATGCATGCTCGATTCGCCTCGCTCAGAAACTCGTTGCCATGCCACATCTTGGCTCTGTTTGCACTGTTCTGCACCCCTGAGAACTATGAAAATACTTGAGATGCCTCTGAACTACTCCCTGATCATTATGGGATGTCACCGGCCAAGATACAGGACCACAGGCTATGGAAATATGGTCATCGACCATAAATTGGGCCATCGGCTATACTTCTGTAGCCGGTCGGCACTGAATGAAGTCGGCCGGCCATCTATACCTGCAAAGCTCTGTTTTTGCTGCAGCAGAGGACAGACAGTGCATGGCAAAGAATTTTCAAAGTAATGCGTGCATGACCACCCTCCCTATCATGCTGTGAACTCAAGGGAGGTATGGTTCTCAACCCTCGGGCCGCCAATCACGCATTTCAAGGCAAGATGGCCAAAGGCGCCAAGTGTGCAATTTGATATCAAATGAAATGCACAAAAACACATAATAGCACCAACCTCTATCATGATTGATTCAAGAGGCAAGGGATGCACACACAATGCTATGCAACCTAAGCATGCAAGCAAACTAATGCAACATGAGCATGCAAGCAACAATGCCATACAAGGCAACTAGCATATAACAATATGCAAAGACAAGCATGCAAACAAGCATGTAACTTAACAAGTATGCAAGATGGATGAACATGCAACAACATGTCAATAGGCTAACATTTAATAACATGCAGAGGCAAGTATACTTAGACCAATGTAATACATGCATGATGAACTTAACAAAGCAACATAAGCATGTAATAGGCAATAGGCAATAGGCATACAACCTAAACATGTGAACATGCATAGCATGCAACAACATGCAAAATGAAACAAGCATGCAACAACATGGTGAGATGGACTTACACTAACATGGGTAGCTCTCACGCATGCCAAAATCAGTGGCCAAACATGATGGAAATGAGGCAACAAAACACATGCAAACTTGCAAGGTGCAAGGGCTCTAACTCATAGCACAAGATGCAACTCTCCTAGTGCATTGAAAAGATGAAGTATGGCATATAATGGCATATATTCCAGCTCTGAAATGACATACAAAATGGTTCTGAATCATGCAAACGACTCACACAATGCATGTAGGAAGGCTCAAATACTGAAACTAGTGAAGCACATTATACTAGAGGTATGCAAAGCGATGCTCGAATGACCAAACCAACCCCAAACAGTCCCTATGCAGGCCCAAAACAGTGGCAAAATGGACTAAGATGATGCCTTGAAGTGCACAAAAATGAAGCTCATACAACGGCTCACAAATGGGGTATAAAAGCACAACTCTCAAACATATTGAAGGCATGATAAACATGAGAATATGGCACATCTATGAACTCTGAAATATCACATTCCATGATGCCAAAACACTAAAATGCCTCAAGCAACACATGCAAAGGACCCCAAAACTCAAAGGTAAGCAAGGCTATTACACTACAACCATGCATGGCAAGCACCAATCGACCAAGACGCCTAAAAACAAAGCTAAGGCAGCCCCAAATATGAACAAAACATGTTTGGAGTGTGGCCAAAAGGTGCTAGAATAGAGGGCCAAAACAACATGCAATGTGAGCTAGTAAGCACGATTTACACTACAAGCCTATGAAGCATGTGAGGGGCCACCAAACCAGCCAAAAAAGATTCATGGCATGCCAAATGATGGCCAAAAATCCACTGAAACATGGCCAATACATGCAAGAATGATGTGCTACTTTGATAAGTTATGAAAGGGATTACTCTACACATGCAAGAGGCAAACAAAAGGGGACCAAACTAGCCATGGACAGAGGCTAGGCAGGTCCCAAAAGTCACCAAAAAGTGCCTGAAATAGGCCTCCAAATGATATAAATGTATGCTCCTTTGATAGGCCAAATATGCTAGTAAACAAGACAACAAAGGAGAGGGAATGGCCCTCTCCTTCTTAGGACCTAAAAACACGATGGATTTCAGTGGTGAGAAGGCCAATACAAGGTGGTTCCAAAGCTCACAAAAAAGGCACAAAAATGAGGCCAAACAAGGCCTAAGAGGGGGTAAACAAACCCAAATACAAAAGTGATCTCAAACAAAGATTAAAAGCATAAAAAAAAAGAACCTTTATCAGTTATACACTAAGCTCGAAACAATATGCAAATAGGTTTAAAACCTTAAGAAAAAATGGGTAATAAAAAGGTAAGTTCTCACCCTCGAAGAACACTTCAAGAACACCAACCTCAGCACTTCCTTTTGATCAAAAACCAACTCAAAACACTGAAATCAACCCGTTAAAACCTCAGCAACCAAGTTATAGCATAACACTAGGTGTCTTAGTGCAAAACTTAGTACAAAAACCCCTTTAGAACCCTAATACACACACAACTATATAGAGAGGGAGATATAGATATATATGTTATATATCAGAGTTGCTCAACCTCTGGAAAGGGAGGGGAGGCCCTCCTTTTATAGGAATTCAATTCTTAAGCTTCTTGGAGAAGCTAACAAAAGGAGGCAAATCCCTCCATAAACGTGTATGGAGGGGGTGTATTGTGGATGCCAGTTGTGACAGCTGGCATAAAATATCTGCCAAAAGCAGATGGAAAGGGGCCGGCTGGAAAATATGGTCGATTGACCAACAAAAATGGCCGGCCAACCAAAAACATTGCCGACCGACCAAGCAAATTGGCCGGTAGCAATAAAACAAGGTCGGTGGCCTTGTTTGGCCGGCAGCAAAAATGGCCGGCCAACCAAAAACATGGCTGGTAAGGTGTGCGGATGACCAACAAGCCATTCCCTTCCCTCATAAGCAAAAAACACAAGTGTTTGGTGTACAACCAAGCACAAAACAAACAAGTCGAGAGGTTTTGAGGCAAGGCACGCGATCGAAACCTCCGAGAACTCAAGACGGGCACGAACATAGATGATCACCGAGTGTTCAAATGGTGACGTCCAAGTCTAGAGGACGGTCAAAAATGGGGTGTCTACCGGATGGTATGCAAAAGCTAAGGATTTGTGAGCAAATGTGTACAAAATAACAAGAGAGAGAGGGAGAGAGAATTCTGGAGAGAGAGATATTTTTGCTTTAAATTTTCTAACCCTCCAAAATGGGGAAGGAACCCCCCTATTTATAGAAAAACACACCGTGAGCGTAGAAACATCTCACCATGCACGTGTATGGAGATGAAGTTCAGTGTGCAACAGCTAGCACAGTTGTCAATAAATATCTGGAAAAAACACGGGGTGGCTGTCCACCACCACTGATAGCCGACCGGCCACAACTATGGCCGACAAAAACATCCCATGGCCGACAGCCTTGGGTGGTGGCCGACAGGTCACCAAGAGGTCCAGACACCAAGTTTTGGTCCAAAACAAGGCATAGAAAGAACAAGGATTAGAGGCTCAAAGACAGGGCATTCCACCGAGGACTTCGGGCACCCAAAACAACCATAAACAAACACAATCATCGAGTGCACGAGCGATGACGTCTAAGTCTTGAGGACGGTCAAAAATGGGGTGTCTACAATTGCCCCTCTTTGATAGAACTCGAAAGTCATGAAATGACGAGGGTGAATGTCAAAGCCTAGAGATGACCCATTTTTGACAAGGCCGAAAACTTGGACAAACAAACAGACAAAACAACGAAAAGTTGCACCCACAGACTACCTACGTATCCCTTTGCCTGGAATCAAACCAGCGTAGTTCTGGGGCAAGATGCAAGTGATATGCACAAGGTAGAACATAACTTATGATCATGCAATGAGGTTGTAATGAAACATCTAGATGCGAATGCTATGCAACGAAAATCCCACATTCATACAAACCGCAGTAAGGCACAGCAATCTCATACACAAAAAGAAGTAAGTAAATAAACACGCCACACGTGAGAATCACAAGCCAAACCACATTTCATGTAGAAAGGATGTAAGAAACTTATGCAAGCTTAACTACGCGACGCGCAGGAAAGATGAAGAGCAACCCAACCGTCGAGCGCACTCGAGGTCTCAAACAAGATTCTAACGCGTTGCATGCGAAGGGAGAAAAGGTAATGAGAATATCGGGACGCACCCAAATGTCTCTAACCGAAGCGTCCTAACGCATCGCACACGAGAGGAGAAGAAGGTAGTGAGAACACCGAGACGCACCCAAATGTCTCTAACCGAAGCGTCCTAATGCGTCGTATGCGAGAGGAGAAAAGGGTAGTGAGAACACCAGGACACACCCAAATGTCTCTAACCGAAGCGTCCTAACACGTCGCACACAAGAGGAGAAAAGGGTAGTGAGAACACCGGGACGTACCCAAATTTCTCTAACCGAAGCGTCCTAATGCGTCGCACACGAAAGGAGAAAAGGGTGGTGAGAACACCGGGACGCACCCAAATGTCTCTAACCGCAATGTCCTAACATGTCGCACGCGAGAGGAGAAATGGGTTGGTGTAAACACCGGGCGTACCCGAATGTTTTTAACCAAAGAGAGTAATTCCAAGGACATGAATGATTTCACCTAGAACTCCTCTGAATGAACCGTACATACAATATCGTGCCTACATAAGAATGATACTTAACAGATACACCATAGTAAGGGTGCATGTTCTATGCACAATAAACAAAGCATGTTCTATGCAAATGTAGTGACAGCATGTTCTATACATGATAATTGGAAGCATGTTCTATGCTATAATAAAGAAGTGCATGTTCTGTGCAGCAAATGAAGAAAGGTATGTTCTATGCATATTTCATGTAACAATGCAGAAATGCATATTTCATGCAACAATGGAGAAATACATATTTTATGCAACAATGGAGAAATACATATTTCATGCAACGATGGATTGAATAGCAATTTTCGATTTACCTCTCAGAAGAGTTGCAACAAGTTAAAAAGGATACACCTCATTCGTGTTGATTAGTGATAAACATCATGCACCGAAGACACAGTTTGGAGCTTCCGCAGAGGCAATTTGAGCTTAAAACTGAACTTTTCTTGCACTTCTCGAGAACTAAGGACACAAAACAGTAGCAAGACTCAAAGGAGGAGCACTGGAAGCTTGACGGCCACCAGGGACGGGTGTCGGCCACCTGTCGGCCACCCCTAAGGGTTGTCGGCCACCAATGGGGCATGTCAGACACCAGTGGTGGCCGACCAGCCATCGATGGAAGATCGGCCCTTTTTGGTCTTTTCACCCATGGGTCATTAAGTATACACACCCAAACTTCATTTCCTCACTTCCTTTTGTTTGAAATTCATCCCTCTCTCACACTAAACCTTCATTCTCTCTAGATCCGAGCTTTATACGTGTTTTCCAATGCTCCAAGCGAGGTTGATTCGCTAAAACCTCTTCATTTCCTTCGTTTTGAACTAATTGAAAATTGATTTTGGTGTTTTTTTCTTCATTTTCACCACTTGAGGCTTGTTCCCCTTGAGTTTCTCTTGAGTTTGGCACCTTTTCTTGGGCTTTGACTTTTTCTCCCATTTTTTCTCTCCTAGGGTTGACTTTAGTTAACTTTCGGCATTTTCTACCTATTTTCCCCATTTTCTTCACTTTTCATCGACTATTCATCTATATTCCAAATGACAAACGACTTTTTGCATGACGGGGCTCCAGAGGCGGAGTTCAAGGCAGAGTTCAATTCTGATCCGGAGCCGGAGCCCTTACCACTAGGAGTGAGGCCTTTTGACGCGGCGAGGTATCATCTCCTGACGCATATTCTGCCTACTGGAGGCGTAAGGCACTTCACTGATTTCGCTGATGCACCAGCGGATCTCTTACTAAGGGAGCCAGATTCCCATCTTTCACCCGTTGCCGTTGAGGTATGAACTCTACGCACTTGCACATCCGATGTTCTTTACTTTCATTTCTTGCACTACCTCTTATCTGATTGTATTTCCATCAATGCAATTGCATTTGTTTTGCACTTCTTTTCATCGAACTGTATTTACACTGATTCACATGTGCTCTGCCACAGGGTGGCACCCGCGCATACAGGGGCTATGGGGCCACAACGGCCAGAGATTGGTACGACGAGCACCCGACCAGAGTACGAGCTATTGTTGACGAGGCAGGCTTCGACCTATTCTGCTCTGGATTGTCATAAGTCATAGCAAGCCATCTACTTCTTGGAGCACTAGTGGAGAGATAGTGGGACACCACCAACTCTCTCCACCTTTCCACTACGGGAGAGATGACAATGACCCCTTACGACTTTGCTATGATCACAGGCCTAGGCGTAGGGACTGATCCGATTCCTCTTGATCCTGATATGGGGGAGTGGGAGGCCGCTTGGATTGAGCTTCTGAGGGCATGCCTGCCTTTGTTCTAGACAACCCAGATCAGATACAGCTGGTTCGAGGAGTGTTTACAAGGGACCGAGACGAAGACAGTAGAGGAGGTAGAGCACTATGCTTGGGGTTTTCTGATGTTCCTCTTCGGTACCACCCTGTTTGCGAATAGGGCTAACACCGTAGGGCTATACTTGCTGAGCGCATTGGTGGTCCTTCCCCGAGTGAGTTTCTATGATTGGGGTGGGACTAGCTTCGCCACCCTATACGGCTATATGAGCTCGACCTCCCACAGGAGTGGACACTTGATCGGAGGCTATTGGCGAGCCTAGGAGGTACACAACGTAGTTCCCCCTTTACACTTTGCATTTCCTATTCAGCATTTCTTGCTTTGCATCTGCTCAACACATGTACTTTCTACTCTGTACTTTCCATACATGTTCATGCACTGTATGCTTTCTGCTTTGCATTTTCTGTATCTGTTCAAACTATATGCTTTCTGCTTTGCATTTTTTGTATCTGTTCAAATTCATTGTTGATCAGATATCACTGGACTTTCCTTACAGCTATGGGTGTATGCTTATTTTCAGACTTTAGCCCCAAAGCCTATAATGGCAGTCCCATTGATGGTCTCTTTTTCTCGGGTATTTGATGGCCAGCTTCGCCGTCAGACTCGCAAGCCCTTCATGTTTTTTCGCCAGTACTTTGACACAGTAGCGGCGCAGGAGGTAACCTAAAACACAGTCATCATTTGCTTTCACACTGTTCTGATTCATATTGTAGCCACTAACAACAATTGGCAATCTATACAACTTCTATTTGTAGGTCACATGGCAGCCATGAGCTACGATACCGAGAGGAGTTGAAGGCCGCTATAATGTAGCCTGGTGCATTTCTCGTTATCGCATCCCACTTGAGGGTCCGGTCTGCCGAGCCTAGTACCTTGACGAGAGAGTTGTACGCCAGTCTCTGGGTATGCCTACTCAGTTCATACCAATGACGCCGCTAGAGTCCATGAGATCAGCAGACAGCCTATCTATTGACAGAGTTATCCAGTTCATGGTGGGCTTGGAGGTAGAATATTTCCGAGTTGCGGGTGATTATGAAGTCTTCATTCAGACGTACCTTATGTCACCTCTGACCGGTGTTCGTAGAGGTGAGAGAGCGAGAGCTCCTATTGCGAGGATTGCGCCTAGAGCAACCAGGACAGCCAGGGCCTATGGCAAAGGGGCTCCTCAGGTAAGGCAGAGGATCGGCTAGCCAAAGCTGCCTACTGCACTCACTTGCTGGCGGTATACTGGGGAGGCATATCAAATCCCTATTGAGCTTGCAGTAGCTGGGCACAGATACATCAGAGCTCATGATGTACTCCTGGTATGTACCACATTTTTAGTTTTCCCATCTCTTTCTGACATTTGTTCCTTCTGGACATTGATCATTCCCAAATGCATTTGCAGGCACCCCCAGGATACACCGAGGATCTGCTTGAGCTACTAGCTTCTTTTGAGGGCATGATATTGAGGAGGGAGGCACTACTCAGCTTCCACAGCATTCAGGTAATTTCTTTAGTTTTCTTACATTCCAGTTATCCAATTTCTACTGACACACTGAAACTGACATTTCAAATGAACACTTCCCCACACTGCACTAATACATTGCATCTGAAATATTGCACTTCCAGACTGTGCTCATACATTGTATTTAACTCTTGCATACACTCATTCTATACATTATACTTGCATCTTATACGCATACTGTGGTTGACATATGACAACCGCCTTTTCAGGTCCCACCTATACCTATAGCACCATCGACGGCAGAACCAGGACCATCAGTGCCCCCTCAAGCGGCAGGGAGGAGAGAGAGAGAGAGAGAAAGACTTTGGCACGCAGCCGATTCAGAGCCAGGGACACTTGAGATGAGAGTGGCCCTTCCCAGCCCATTCTGAGCTACGATGAGGCTGAGACTAGCGAGACCGAGAAGGCAGCGAGTCGGCACAGTGAGTCATCCAAGAGCGAAGATAATGACGCTGGCTCGAGTTCTGCTAGTGGAGATGATACTGAGTCAGGCTTTGAGGTAGATGGCAGCGATGATTCTAGTTCAGAGAGAGGTGCAGACGGCGGCGCTGAGGAAGACAACTCTGAGGCTCTGCCTAGGAAGAGGATGAAGAGGGCCTCTCGAGGCTGAGATAGCTGGCGCTGATTTTCTGTATTTTTGTTTAGTTTCTTTTTGTTAGTAGTGTTAGCACTTTGCATAGCTTTAGACAGGTTTTATTTGCTTTAAAAACGTGTACTCTTTTTGTAAAAAGTAACCGTGTTCGGAATGAAAACCAATATTTTTGTATGAAAAAGTGTTGTATTTTGCATTCTAAGCACTACAAGAGCACTGCATTGCATAAAAACAAGATTGAACTTCATTGATGGAAATTGAACACTGTATTGACACAACCTTCTTAATTAGGTAATGAACCGACTACCAACAAAACAAGAAAAACAATGTACGACTCGATAAATAATCAAGTAATATACAACTTGATAAACAACATACAATATACAACAACTCGATAAACAAGACAATCACAACTCGATAAGCAAAACGGGATAAATACAACTCGATAAACAAATTGAAACAAAACGTCTCAACAAAGCTAATTAAAACAGGACAACACAATGCACAAAGAGTAGAACAAACACAGATTCTCATCACTCTCAACACGCAGGAAGACCACAGGACAAACAAGAATGCTGTCGGCCATAAATAGAAGTTGTCAGCCACAAAAGGTGGCTGTCGCCCACCAGTGGTGGCCGGTCGGCTACAAAAGGTGGCTGTTGGCCATCACCACTGGCCGGTCCACCATCAGTGTGCAGGACCTCCAGATTGTTGCCACCTGTCTTCCATTCAGTGCCTTATCTTCTATAAAAGTTGGGACTTAGTAGTTTCTTCATTCCAGCTCTGTTTTGCCACAAATGGAGCCATTCTTTACCGAAAAACTCTGAAATTGGATTGTAACTTTAGATGACTCGGAAAAAGTGAATTTTCAAGGTTTCGAGATAAATGCACTATTCCCGCTAAGTTGTTCTCCACTGTGTTTTCCATTCCTTCATGCCGCAGCTAAGTGTTGGAACCCGATTACACATGTTTTCAGCCTTAGGGGACAAGAGATGTGTCCAACAATTGAAGAATTCCATGTTTTGACGGAATCCCGAAGTAACGAGAAAATCTTGGCCCAATCTCATTTTGATCACATCCAAGCTTTAGGAAGGATGTGTGGGCTCACTTCACATGAGGCTCAATCCTTGGTTCACAACGGAGAGCTGGATATTGCCAGCCTCATTCATCGATTTTCTGACGTTGGTGATCGCAGCGACTGCCTTTGGCAGAGTTTTCAGCAGCATGCTCATTGTTTGTGTATGTCTGCTCATTTTCTTTTTGCCCCGGGTTTCAAAGGGTCTAGCATTCGCTTGATCGAAGTAGCCCAAGGCTTAAAAGAGGGCAAAAACTACATTGGCTTAGCATTGGTCGAGACTTTGATGAGCTTAGATGCCTTCTATCGATGGGAGACGACCAAATATGCCGGAAGTCCACTACTTTTGCAGGTAATGTTTCCCACCCTATCTCATATGTGTTTCTCACATCTCTCAACACTCAGGCTCTGTTTTTCCCTCAAAATCATTTCTCACCTTTTCTCTCCACATACATCTCTCTATTCTTTAATCTCTCTTATCTTTCCTCCATCTCCAAATATGGCTGATGGACAGGTTGAAGGTAGTGAACTCTTGCCCTGCATACTCAGCATTAGGCTATTTCTTTTTCCAACGGCAAGTTGATTTCCTAAGCGAGGGATGGTGGTGCCATTGGATGTGCAACAGGTCTGTCGTTGACATTGCTTGGCGTTGCCCTTGGTTTGGTCTGCCCAAGATGACCTACAACATGACTTTGCAACCTGGCATTCAGCTACTTGGCTTGACACACTGCGTATTCTACTTTCCGTTCAGGTTCAGGCATCAGTTTGGACACGACCAGATTTGCTCAGAAGAAGGGGTTGAGTACCCAGTTTCATTCTTCATCCAGAGGCTCTCAATTGGTGAGATACCCAGCTGCTTGGAGGACAAGAGAGCTTCTGGCTCCTGCTCCCAATTTCAGTTGCGCCTTATCTGGCGAATGCATAGCTTGGCTCGAAGAAAAGGCATAGGCTAGGCCTACTTTAGCATCTGAAGCTTCTACATGTTCAGGGAGGGGACACAGGAACACCTGATTCATCTATGCCCCAAGTTTATTACTTTAATCTGTACTTTCAAGTTTTCCTTTTGAATGTAATAAAAAGAAACTTTGATTTGCATCAAGAGCGGGAGAACTTTGTATTGAAATCAATAAAATTGAGGTTGTAGGCACTGAAAATTCTCATTTTGGTCCAAAAGTGGTCTAAGCTGTAAAAAGATTAATTTGAACAAAATCAACTTTTATTAAAACTTTTCAAAACCATTTTCGATAAGGATCACAACTTAACGCACATGGGATCTATCCACGAGATGTACAACCCCAAATCTAGAAATGAAAAATTACCCCTTGTCTGAATAGCACTGCACTGCACTGCAACCAGTTCTTATAATGAAGATCACAAGCAAACTATCTTGGATGCATAAAACACAAAGATGACTTGATCAATCACATAGATAGGACAATTGATTTGGAAATGTTTACAGCCGAACTTTAGAATGAAGTTGCCTACGTATCCCAGAAATGGGAATCAGGCCTTACGTAGTTCGGTTTGGGTTCACTCGGGTATTAACACTCTCCTTTTGCACTTTAACTTTTGCCAAGGCCGCCCTTTCCGGGTTTTCAACCTTGCGAGCTCAGTTTTTCTTATTTCTAATTTTTTGTGCTCTGACTTTTGCTTAGGTTGCCCTTCCGGGCTTTCGGCCTGGCGAACCACTCAAGGATAGTATTTCTTTAACTTGTCCATGTTGATTGGTTGTGAGTATTCTAGGCCATCTAGGTCCATAAGAATGATAGCTCCACCCTACCAGATAGATTTTATAATGTAAGGACTAGTCCAATTGGGTCTGAACTTGCCCCTAGGGTCCCATCAGTGCAGGGGGCCTCCAGATTGCTGCCACCTGTCATCCACTCAGCACCTTATCTTCTACAAAAGTTAGGACTTCGTAATTTCTTCATTCCAGCTCTGTTTTTGCCACAAATGGTGCTATTCTTCACCGAAAAACTCTTGACTTGGATTGCAACTTTAGATGGCTCGAAAAAAGTGAATTTCTGGGGTTTCGGGATAAATGCACTATTCCTGCTAAGTCGTACCCCACTGTGTTTTCTGTTTCTTCATGTCGCGGCTAGACGTTCGAACCCGGTTACACATGTGTTTAACTTCGGGGGGCAAGAGATGTGTCCAACAATTGAAGAGTTCCAAGTTTTAATAGAATCCTGGCGTGATGAGAAAATCTTGCCCCAGTCTCGTTTTAGTCATATCCAAGCTTTAGGAAGGATGTGTGGGCTCACTTTACGTGATGCCCAATCTTTGGTTCACAACGGAGAACTAGACATTCCCAGTTTGATTCATCGGTTTTCTGACGTCGGCGACCACAGCGACCGTATTTGGCAAGATTTTTGGCAACATGCCCTTTGCTTGTGTATGTTGGCTTATTTCCTACTTGCCCCCGGTTCATAGGACTTGGCTACATGCGATGCTTTCAGCACTTCATAGGACTGGGCTTCCACCCACTTTGTAAAATAGTCAATTGCTACCAGGACATACTCATGCCCATTCGAGCCTTTCGGCATAACTGCCCCAATAACATCAATTCCCCAGACCGAAAAAGGCCATAATGAAGTCATGTTGTACAACTTCGACGGCGGGATATTCATGCAATTTGCATGAATTTGGCATTTGTGGCATCGCCGAACAAAACCAATACAATCCTCCTCCATGGTAGACCAAATAATAAACCTGTCTAATAATCTTCCAAGCTAGCATTACTTTGCTCATGTTTGTTCCACACTCTCCCCCATGGATGACCACCATTAGGCGTTTTAACTCCTCTGCAACGACGCACAACTTGTGCATTCCCAAATAACCTCTTTTGTATAACTTACCCCCTTAGATGATAAACTGAACGGCCATCCACTGTATTGCCCTTTTATCTTTGGCATTTGCCCCTAGTGGTTACACTGCCTTTTCCAAGAAGTTCCAAATATTATAAAACCAGGGGTTTTAATCTTGTGCCTCATCTATTGCGGAAATGGTCTCGTAGGCTGGCGTATATCTTTGTTCAATGATGATCGGATGCATCCGGACTCCGAATAGGAAGTCTATCATTGATGATAGAGTTGCTAAGGTGTCAGCGAACCTGTTATTCTCTCTTAAAAGATAGGTGAAGGTTAGCTTCTCAAACCTTGGAATCAGAATATCTAGGGTCTGGTGATAGATTTTCATCTTCTCTTCTTTGACTTTCCAGTCGCCATTTGCTTAAGATACAACTAGGTTCGAGTCCCCGATAACGTCCAACCTTTTTGCCCCTAATTCCAAGGCGGCTTCCAAGCTAGCGATACACGCCTCGTATTCTGCTTCGTTGTTCGATACCTTGAACCAGAGTTTGAAGGCTAAAGGTATGTAGGAATTGTCGGGTGCTATCGGTAACAACCCTATCCCATAATCGTACTGGTTAGATGCTCCGTCAAAGTACATTGTCCAGGTTTCTTCCTCAACTTGTAGAATAGCCTCATCTGGGAATAGGTATTCTACTACTTCGTCCCCTTCCACTGGGTGATCTTCCAAGAACTCAGTTACCGCTCTCCCCTTGACAGACTTGCAAGTCACATACTTCAAATCAAATTTGGAGAGGAGAAGCAACCAACGGGCTAGCCTACTCATAAGTGTTGGTTTCTCGAAGAGATATTTAATGGGATCTAATCTCGAAACCAGAATTACAGAGTGAGCTAACAGGTAGTGCCTCAACTTCCTGGTAGCCCATACCAAGGCCAAGCAAGCCTTCTCCAAAGGGGTGTAACGGGTCTCATATTCCAGCATTTTCTTGCACAGGTAGTAGATGGCTTTCTCCACCTTATCCCTAGATTCCTGCGCAAGCATGCATCCCATTGTTGTGTCTATTACTGATAGATACTGAATAAACAGCTTTCTCGGCTTTGGCAACGACAACACAGATGGATTCTGCAGATACTGCTTGATTTGCTCGAAAGCAAATTGGCATCGGTCATCCCATCAGAATTTCTTTCCTTTCTTCAGAAGACCAAATAGTGGTTCACAAGTCAAGGTTAATATTGCAATGAACCGTCTTATGAATTACACTTTACCCAGAAAGCCTCGCGCCTCCTTTTCTGTCCTTGGTGGTGGCATTTCTAAGATGGCCTTGATTTTGGAAGGATTGACCTCGATGCCCCTCTGTGTAATCAAGAATCCCAGCATTTTTCCTACTGTTACACCAAATGTACACGGCTATGGATTCAATCTCAATCTGTACTCTATGATCCATTGAAAGAATTTCTCCAAGGTGGTGTAGTGGCCCTCTCTTTCCTTGGACTTGTCAATCATGTCGTCCACGTACACCTCGACCTCTTTATGGATCATGTCATGCAAAATTATGGTTGCAACCCATTGATAGGTTGCCCTAGCATTCTTCAGCCCAAACGGCATCACCCTGTAGCAGTAGGTTCCCCACGGCGTGGTGAAGGCAGTCTTCTCTCTGTCCTCGAGTGCCATCAAGATCTGGTTATACCCGGAAAATCCATCCATGAAGGAGAGCAACGCATGGCCTGCAGTGAAGTCCACCAATTCATCGATGTGCGGTAGAGGAAAGTCGTCCTTCAGACTGGCTCTATTCAAATCTCTAAAATCCACACACACCCGAATTCTTTCATCTTTCTTCGGCACTAGAACAATGTTGGCCAACCAAGTGGGGTACTCAGATACTAACAAGAACCCTGCATCTATCTCCTTGGTGACCTCCTCCTTAATCTTCAAAGCCCAATCTGGGCGCATTCTCCAAAGCTTCTGTTTGACGGGTCAGGCCTCGGGGTCAAGAGGGATTCGATGCTGTACAATCTCAAGATCGATTCCAGGCATGTCTTCATAGGACCATGCGAAAACATCTTTGAAATCTTTTAATAAAAAGACTAAGCGCTCATGCTACTCCGCATACAACGTGGACCTGATCTGGACCAAACGAGGATCCTTCTCAGTACCCATATTAATTGCAATGATTTTATTAAAAAGGGGTTTTACAAACCTCTCCTCCTCTCAATCAATCAAATGTTTCAAAACCAAAGGAATTCCTTCCTCGTCATTTTTATCAAAAATTTGAAATCATGATTAATACAATACACAAGAGGCACAGAGAAGTACTCAAAATCTGTCGCAGCATTCTCATTCAATTAGTCCTGCCCATCCAATTCCTCAGTTACAACTGACTCAAAAGAAAAGGAAAAAGATAACCTGAACAACACCTTGGCATCCGGGTTATCAACCCCAAGAATACCGGACTCGGACTCAGACTCAAAAGAACTAGGATCTGATTCTGACTCCACAGACTCTATGGAATCAGATTCTGGTTCACTACCTGACTTAGAACTGCAAGATAAGTAGCCCTCCTCGAACTTCCAGACGACGGATGGTACATCAGATGCATCCAAGATGCTGCAAGAAAGGTTCGCCCCCAACTAGGATCATAGAAACGGCTAGGTTATCCCCCAAGCTCTCTGAATTGATCGAAGGGTCCGAAAGGAGACATTCCAGTGCTGCTCCCACCTCAATTTCATCGTTTCCTAGATCATTTTCTATGCTCCGCTTAGCTTCGACAATAAGTTCAGCCTTTTCCTCTGTGGCTTCACTTTTTGGCAACTGTATATCAAAGAAGATCTCAAAACCGAGGACACACTGCTCCTCCGAATTAAACCATGGCTTAGGAAAGCCACAAAATGAGATGTCTTCTCCTTCCCGGACAAAGCGGCTGTTCAGAGTTCCCTAAATTGGCCTGTGCACAAGTTCATAGTGCTTCCTAGTTTGTTTAACTCTGGCTTTTCCTGCTATAGACACCCCATTTTGGACCGTCCTCAAGACTTGGTTGTGCTTGCAGGTACATCCAACAACTAGTTCGATTACCTGCCGAGCACTCGACTGTCGCGGCGAAACGTCACAGGTTTGAGCTTTCCAAACCCTGTATCCTTTCTGTCCCTTTTTTGCACCAGGTGTTGTCCCTTTCTGCATGATTTTTGGAAGGCACTGCCGACCACCTTTTGGCCCTGCCAGCCTTGCCTTTGTTACTGCCGGCCATTGATAGAGCCTGCCGGCCATTGATAGAGCCTACCGGCCATCAATGAGCCACTGTCGACCACCACTGACGGCTGGTAGACCCCTTGTCTCAGCAGGTTTCACGCCAGATCTTTTGAGCCAGCTGGTTTTCACTCCTCTCCCCTCCATACACGTGTATGGAGGGATGAACCCCTTTCCAAGTTTGTTTAACAAGCTTTGCATTGTTTTTCTTCTATGTAAAGAGAGGTCCTCTCTCCTTAGCAGAAGTTCATCCATTTTAGAGAAGAAAGATCTCTCTCTCTATATATATATATATATATTTCTCATTCTCTCTCTATATATTGCATAGAATAGTGTTCTAAAGTCCATTTTTCTTCCACTTTTGCACTACAACACATAGAGATACACCACCATCTTTGAGCTGAGGTTCTTGGGAGTGTTACTTGAGCTCTGAAACTTGGTTTCTAGCCTCTGAGGTTGCTGGTTTCGAAGTTGATCTTCAAAGGTGAGCATATTCCCCATTTTAGCATTTATTTGTACCTCATTTTGGCCATCCTTGCATATTGTTTTAGGCCTTGCGTCCAACTGAAAAAGTTTTGTTTCTACGTGCTTTTGATGATTGTTTAAGGTCTTTCTGGTGTTATGGGTGTACAACCCTCTTGTATTCCTTGTTAGGCTTTGTTTTGTGCCATGCTTTAAGGCCTTTGGAGTAGTCTTGGTTTGGCCTTTTAGCCACTGAAGTCCAGTGGATTTTCAGTGGTAGGCATGTGGTTTTGAGGCCTCAAAACAGAGGGGGGTGACCCCCTCCCTTTTTGTTTTGTTTGCTTGAGTTATTGGCCTATCAAAGGAGCATGTATTCCTATACTTTTGAGGCCTAGTTCAGGCACTTTTTTGTGACTTTTAGGGCCTATCTTAACTCTTTCCATGGCTAGTTTGGTCACCTTGAGCTTGCATCTTGTATGTGTAGTGTGATCCCATTTGCGGCTCATGCTTTGACATGTCATTCTAGCTTATGTTAAGTCCATTTCAGCATGTTTTTGGTGATGTTTTACCATGTCATGACTCTGTTTTGGTTTGGTTTGGTTGGCCCTTGCATGCTCCACACACTTGTAGTGCAACCCCTTTGAAATAGCCTAACATGCATCATGTTGTAACATGTCATTTTAGCATGCTTTTGGTTTAACTTAAAAAAGATTTTGTTCATGTTTTACCATGTTTAAGGTCTGTTTTTAGTTGTTTTGGCCATGCATGACTTTCTTTATATAGCCATGGTTCAACCTAGCTTGTTAGCTTTGGGCACCAAGTCCTCTAGCATGCATTACTTGGCCTATTTCGGTGATTTGGCATCACTTGTTATGTTATTTCAGTCCATGTAATGTGGTCATACACTTGTATTTGACCTGTTTTCAATGTCTTAGAGAGTTTGTGTTTTATGCCTCATGAATGGATCATTGTGCATGCCTCTATGCTTAGGTCTTTGGGATGTCATCCCACTAGGTTTTTGGGCTTATTTTGACATGCCTCAACTCTGATTTTTGTTGGTTGAGTCATCCCATGCTTGGTCTTAATAGGTGTAGTGTAATCCACCTTATTTGCCTTGTATGCATCATGCCTCATGCTCACCATGCTAGCTTGTTTTGGTGTACTTCTATACATGTTTTAGTATCATTTTAACATGTACTAGGACTGTTTTGGGTTACCTTGGTCACATACTTCATGTTTTGTATACTTGTAGTACAAGTGCTCTTGTTTGCCTCAAGCTTTGAGCACCATTGCATGCTTCGTTTGTGTTGTGTACATGATTTGGCATCACCTAACATGATATTTCAGAGCTTATAGCATTGCCATATTCCCACTTCAATCATGCTTTAAGTGCCTTTGAGTGTTGTGCATTATTGCCTAGTTTATGGCTTAGTTTGTATGCTTGCATGCCTAGGCCTTTGGGCCCTCATCTCAGCATGTTTAGGTCCTTATTTTGACCTATTTAAGCTCTGTCCATGCTTAGTTCATGCATTTGTGCCATGTATTGCATGCCTCCTTTGTAGTCCTCTTTGATAGCACCATGCTTTAAGGACCTTCGCATGTTTTATTTGTGTTGTTTAAATGATTTGGCGTCGTTTATCATCTCATTTCAGTGCACTTAGTGTTGTTATACTTCCATGCTTTTCACTCTTTATGTGTTCTTGTGAGTTGCACCTTAGCACCTTAATTGGTGAGCTAATTGGCATCCATGCTTGTATGTGCTTTCGGTGCCTTCATCTTAGTATTATGGCCACTGATTTGGGCATGGCTATGGTCTACCCACTCTGGTTTAAGTCCATCTTTGCATGTTGTTGCATGTTTATTTTGTATGTTGTTACATGCTTGTTGCCGGCATTGTTGTTACATGCTTATTATATTGCATTTTGCATGCTTGAGTCGCATTGCGCATGCCATGTTTGTGTTGCATTGTCGTTTGGATTAAGTGTTAATCTGAGCACGAGAAACGAGGGATGTTTCATACTTCAAGTGATGAAACGTGCCTCAATTCTCGATCGTCGATGCTCTTGATGATCCATGATAGAGTTTTAGGCTTTATGTATTTATTCGTGCATTCATTTCATATTGATTTGCACAAGTTGGATCTTTGGCCATCATGCATCGGGATGCGTGATTGATGGTCTTGGATCCGACTATGCCTCTCTCTTGGTGTCTCGAGGTGAAATGGGGTGGCATAGTGCGTACATACCCTTGGGAGACCCTCCCTTTTCTCTATTTCGTGCTCTGTTGCAGCTTGGTGTCATAACACACCAGTGGCCGGCAGTGCCTTGCAAATGGCCGGCAGTCCTTCATTCCTGGCCGGCAGTGCCCACTCTTGGTCGGCAGGGGGGTCGGCAGCAACTCCCCATGGCCGGCAGGCCATCGGTGTATTCCCCAGACTAGTTTTTGTAAGATTCGGGAGGAATTCCTTTAGGACACCCTGCAGACAGAGCCTCTAAAGAGCATTCAGAGAGCTTTCGGGACAAGAACCGAGCATGCACCTTCTGCTTCTTCGAACAGAGCTAGAGCAACATCATTTGTCATTTTTCATTTGTAGTTAGTTAATTAATTAAATTTTGTAATAATTAGTTGTAGCTAGTTATTCATTCGGTTATGTAATAATTAATTAGCTTGTTAGTTAGTTAATTAGTTGGTTTGTATTATTTATTCGGACCCTCCGTCGAGAGGGAAAATTTTGTAATAAGCGTGCGTGTGTATGTGCATGTCTTCCAACCCCTAATTCTTTCTCCTTTTTTACTTACCTGCTTTCAATGGTTAGTTTTAGGGCATATTTCAATTAGCATACCTTATGTTTCGCATGCGTGCATCCATTCATCTGTATTACATGCACCGGACTTGGCACATCATACTAACTGCATTGTACTTTCAATACATTACCTGAATACGTGTTCAACAACATGTTATCAAATTGCATTTCATATACCATCTTAGAATAGCCGAGCCTGTCTAAGTTGCATTATGCATGTGTTGTATTAGCCATCTTAACATAAACTAGGATCATGCAGGATTTCTAACTAGTTCATTGTTTTGGCTCAGAGTACACTGTGAGTGTTTACGCTTTAGCATATTGCACGAGTGTGTATGTTGCTATGTAAGCATGCTTGCCATGAGGCTAACTGCTTATGTGATATAAACTGCCTGAATGTCTATGGGTAAAGGTTGGATTGCTTGAATTGGAACAATTCATCGAAATCCGTGATTTAGCCTACTTGCGAGTAGCAAACTTCAAACCGTTTTCAAACAAACGAATATGCAATGTTTTGTTCCAAATTTGGCGATTTAGTCTATAATTTTTTGCCGTGCGCATCACATAGTAAGACTAGCTAATTAACTGAAATAAGAATGCATGTGTTTTCAAAAACAAGATATCATGTTTAGTACAGGCCGATCTTTGATCAGGCGAGCGGGGGTGCTCATAGATGACCTTCCCCAATCGTACCCAAGTTCCCGAGCCGAGCCAACTTTGGTGATGACGAACACGTGGCCTTAGGCACGAGTTAGGGTTTCCTAAATTCCCCAAAATAAATATTTAGGTGGTGACTCTGTATCTGGCAAAGCAGTCCATGTTTGGCACTTCTTTACAAAAATCAGTTTTGCAAAACGATTTGTCGAATTTGGACTCTTTGGTGATTTATCAATCTCACATCGCACATCGTGAGATCAGATTAAGAACCATAACTTTTGAGTCCGAACTGTAGCATTGAAGCCCTAGGGCGCGTCTATACCTGCCATTGCTTTCGCTTTTCTCACCCAGTCCTCTTTGGTGGGCAAGTAGCCAAGCCTAAAGGTATGTGGGTTATGCAGCACTTCGGCCAATATTGTGATGCCCTTCCGGCCGCTCCTTCCTAATCCTATCCCGGGCACGTGCTGTAGCTTATTCATGAGGTATAGAAATTGTGCATTGACGTACAAGCCCTCATCAACAACTAGAATACTCTACACTACTCGGGCCCCAGCCAAGGTAAATCTGGACAAGAAAACATCCTCGTTGTCGTACGCAATCTCCAGTACGGGTGTAGTGACCTCTGGCAGAGGGTGAATGGATGAATTGCCGAACACAATGGCCACCCCTTTACCATGGGGGTATTTTACCATCTGGTGGAGGGTGGAGGAGACAGCTTTCAGTTGGTGCAACCACGATCGCCCAAGTAGGAGGTTGAAAGTGGCAGGCACATCTAATACATGAAATTCAATGTCCTGTTGAGCTAGTCCAACCTGAACCTTGATCTGCATTGTCCCCATCACTTCTCTGCCGGCTTCAGGCCAATAGCATAGGTCGTGCGGCATAGACAGACATTAATTGCAGACCTAGTGTTAACCAATACCACTGGTATCTACTTTTCTCGACACTCACCGATATGTATAGAGGCTTGTTGTGTGCAGAGCCTTCCGGCGACAATTCTTTATCTGAGAAGGTCAAAGTCGGCACGACAGCTCCTGGGAAAACTAGTCCCACTAGTTGTTCTGGAGTTGTGTCGATAGATAGTTGGGCTTTATCCATTGCAGACAGTACAACTTGCCTGTGTACTCGTGAAGCCATGAGCAAACCCCAGGTAGATATATCAGCTTGGATCTTCTTTAGCTGCTTCAGTACAGCTTCTTCCTCTAACTGCTTGTCCTTCTGTTTTTCAGCCTCCTTATCTCTTTCGGATGCTTCAGGTTGGTCTAACTGTGGGGGCTTGAAGTACCATCCACTTCTAGTCATATGATCCACCGTCTTGGCCCCAATTCTCATCAGTGTGGGCAAGATGCAAATCATCATCTTCCCACCATACTCCTCTAGCCACGGACAGGCAATTGTCCGGTTTCGTTGTAATCACTCTCACATTACAATCATCCCCTCTAAGCTGTTCGGTTTTTCCATCTTTTTTACTGTTCTCATCTCTTTCCTATTCAAACCGCTTTAGTGGCTTCTTATTCTGTCTCAGCAGTACTAACAATGCCCGATTCCTGAGCTAAATTCTTAATACCGGTGCTCTCCAGCAACTTCCCTTCGTCTTTGACTGTTCCAGCCCTCGTAGCAGTTCCTACTTCTTGCTCTTCTAGTTTTGGTTGAAGCCCCTCATCTACATCAGGTTTATCACTGAGCCACCTAGAGTTATCTGTTGACCCGTTCAAATTGAACCAGTCAATGTGCACATCCCTAGAATCTTGCTCATCAAAGAACTACAGATTGTTGATATCTTCCTCCAGGTCGGCTAGATCATCTAATCCCTGGCTTGGGCCATCCTCTCGGACCACACTAACCTCCATTCCTATTGGCAACTCCACCTCTAGTTTGGCATGACTGGTTGGTACAATATAGCGACATGGGTTATATTCCTCCTCAGATAAATCCACGAAGCCCTCAGGCACTGAACAGACACTCCCATTTTCCACCATATCCTATCCTCATCTACCACGGTCACCACCATGGGTTTGGGTTGAGATGTGGACACGTTCATTGTGATAACCCTATCCTGTTTTGTGCTAATTGGTCCTGAATATGAATATGATTATGTGTTTAATGTGATTTTGTGTGCCATTACATGAAAATATGTGGCTTTGAATTTCTATCTGTTCACCGTAGGAATATCTGTTTGACTATCTGCTTTGGGAATTAAATTGAAGGCCCTATTGACCACAGAAACTGAAATCGATTGCGCCTTTGTGATTAGCGTAATTCTTAGAGCCTGCGTGAAATTTAATTACAAATTGATTCGGATCAAAATAAATAGATTAAATTGGTGCTTTAGTGCTGAATTATTTAATTCAAATCAATTATGCCTATGAGAGCACATGCAAAGGGCCTTATTATAATTGATTTCTCCTTTTATATCATTTGGGCTGGTTTCAACTCTAAGAAAAGAAAGAGAGAACCGATCTAGAGAGAGAGAGTGTGTAGGAGAATCAAAGTTTGATCTTGAAGGCTTGGACATTTGAAGTCTAACTCTAGATTTGACCATAGATTGGAAGAATTGAGCCTCTAGGTAAGTGAATTCATGAGTTTAATATTTTAAATTATGAATTCAAGTTTGATTAATGGTCAATAACATGAGTTAGTTTGATCATAAGGAAATTGGGTTGATTTTGTTGTATTTGAAGTCATGGAATGCTTGCATGTGCATAATAACCATGAATTTGCATGATTTAGCATGAAAACTATGACCCATGTTAAATTGTGGCTAGAATCCATGCTTGTGACCACTATTTGTACAATTTGAGTTGAAATGGGAGCCATATCTCACATGCATGTACCATTCATAAGAGGTATGAGCTTGAATGTATGAAATTGTTATGTACAAAATGAATTTGGTGTAGATTAGGACATGCATGTGATTAAATTGTGAAATTGAGCTCCATTGTGTTGTAATTTAGTGTTTGTACCATGTTAGTACATGCATATATGAAGTTTGAGCCAAAAATTATGAGTTGGGAACCTTTGGAGGTCGAATTGAGCTCAAGAACAAATTCTGGAAAACCCAAAAATTTGATGTCCGCTCGAGCGGGGAAATCGCCGCTCGAGCGTGAATTTCGTGCTCCCAGTTTATTTTTGCAAACATGGTGTCCGCTCGAGCGGGGAAGTTCACGCTCAAGCGGGGAGCTATATAGGATGGACTTCCGCTCGAGCGTTCGAGTTTCACGCTCGAGCGTAAAAATAGCATAACCAGTACTTTTGCAGACCTCATGGGTCCGCTCGAGCGGAGAATTCCATGCTCGAATGGGGACCCTGTTTTCTGAAATTTTGTTTATGCGTTATGTGTTTCGTTTTCCATCCTCTTTCACTTGTAAGCACTCTTATGCATGCATTGAGCATTTTAAATGAGTTAAAGAGATAAGAATGAAGCCTAAAGAGGAAGATGTAAATTTAGAACGGGTTGAATTGTTTGTAACCCTTTTGTGTTCATGGAATGTGTAGGGTCAAGCTCCTGGGCAATCCAACCAACCGATCACTGTGAGTAATATCTTGACAAAGATATTTGAAATATATTGTTGTCCAATTGCTTACTCCTATGTAAGTTTTGTAAATCCATTAATTTGAATGGTGGACCAAGTTTGATATGAAAGTTTGACAAGGCCAAAAGGCCAGTTTGATTCAAAGTCTGAAAAGGCCAAAAGGCCAGTTTGATTGAAAGTTTGAAAAGGCCAACAGGCCAGTTTGATTGAAAGTTTGAAAAGGCCAAAAGGCCAGTTTGATATGCAAGTTTGAAAAGGCCAAAGGGCCAGTTTGATTGAAAGTTTGAAAAGGCCAAAAGGCCAGTTTGATATGAAAGTTTGAAAAGGCCAAAAGGCCAGTTTGATATTAACGTTTAAAAGGGCCAAAGGCCAGTCTGATATGAAAGTTTGAAAGGGCCAAAGGCCAGTTTCATTTGAATGAACGTTTGAATGGGCCAAAGGTCAGTTTGACATGAATGAATTGGGCCTAAGGTCGTCTGTCGTATAATGTTCCAACGTATCTTCTTTATTTGATATTATTCATTGGGCTATCGCTCATGCTCATTCATGTGTTTGTAGGTGAGCCAAGAGAAGTCCAGACCTAGCCTCAGTGAAGTCTGTGTGGAACAACCAAGGTTTTGGAGAGTCAGCCCTCGCGTCTCACGCACGAGACTTGTCTTCACCCTTTTGTTATGTATTTATGTTTTGTCATGTTGGCGAAGACTTTGAGTCTGTTGTATATAGTTTTCTGGGGTTGACTTAAATTTGAATGATCCTGTCTGTACAAAACCTTATGCTACTATACTTTCTGTTGTGAGTTAATAACATTTGTAAATGTGAAATGTCATGATGTGCATATAAGCACGGCTCTATGGACAAAGTTTTAAATTTGCTTCTGTTTGGCCCCTTTACTCTGGTGTTTTTTGTCTGTTTTGGTAGGTAATCTCAGGATTACAGGCCGGTTACGTCCTTAACCCATAGGGGCTGGTTCAGGTTGTGACATTCATCATGCACAAATCTGTGCCTTCCAAGATGAACAACGCCGACGTAGGTAGGTGGACAGGGGTGATATATATACTGTGGTCGTAAGGGACGGCCAGTGTTTGTGTGAGGTTCACATACTGGGGTGGGGGTACTCGGTTATGTGGTAGGAAGGGATTTGTACTGACATTTGGCTTTTGGGAATGCGCTATCACTTTGTTGTCAATGAGATCCTGAATCTCATGATGAAGTCTAAAGCATTGGTCAGTATCATGACCATGCTATTGGTGAAAGGAACAGTACTTGGCCAGGTTATGTTTTGAGGGAAGAGGATCGGGTAAAGGCCAAGGCTGCCCCTTTCTGATAGACACACCCATGGCTTTGGATAAGGACATGTATAGCGAGGTGAACACTGTCTGGCCTCAGGCCTGATGACTTGAGGTTTGTGAGGTTGGGTTGGATGTACCGGTAAAGGGATTGGCAGTCTTGGGCGTAGTGGTGACAGTATTCACGTCCGAAGGCCTTACAGCTACACTACCGCTAGTATTTGCATCGGAACTACGTGCAAAAGCCCTCTTCGGCTACTCCCTCTCACTGTCAATCAACCCCTGCTTCATTGCATCTTTGATTTGAACCCCTACTTCGTGGAATTCAGCAAATGTGGACAAAGGCAAGAGTATCATTTTCTGTAACAGTCTCCCTTGCAGGTTGTGGACCACCATTCTGATCTGGTCCTTTTCAGCCGGTCGGTTAGTCATCATGGAGGCCTTCACCCTCCTTTGGCTCCTGGCGAGTTGCTTCGAGATCACGAGTAGTGACCTCGATTTGAGTATTATAGGAGTACTGTGCTATGAAGGCCTCAGCCATTTCCTCCCAGTTTCTCTTCACAGAGTCTTCAAGTTTGGCATACCAAATGGCCGCTATCCGTGACAGGGTTCGACCGAAGAGGGATAACTTCTGTAGTCTAGATAGGCCTATCGGCCGTAAAATGTCTGAGAATAGCCAGAGATGGACCATGGGATCCTCAGAGCAGTTAAACTGGTCTATGTATGGCATTTTGTATCTGTCTGGCAGCGTCCCTGCGGAATCATTATAGCCATCCTCAATGTCAGGGATCGAATTGACGCCCTGTGCCCGTTTGAAGTGCTTTTCCAGCTTCTTAACCTTTAGTGCAGTAGGGTCAACCTCAAATTCAAACGGTGCCTCTGTCTGGTGTACTGGTGCCTTAGAGGTCTGAGGTGGAATCAAATCTGCATGAATGCCCACATTTTCCCAGACATTAATGGTGACCCTGGGCGCCAGAATACCCACTGGGGGTGTATGGAATGCAGAGGCGACTGTTGGCTGGGGTTGCTGCTACTGAAGCATATCTATTAACTCTGCTTGATGTGATGCAATCTCAGTTTGGCTGGCCGTAACCTCGACTTGGCAGGCAACATCTAGCTACATAGCCTCAATAGTCTGCTGGAGCTGACAGAGCATATCTTCCATCCTGACTGAGGGATGTGGAGTTATCAGAACTGGTGGATACTCTCTTTCCGGAGTAGAAGTAGAAGAAAGAACTTCGCTAAATGAAGTTACCTATCGAACCAGTGAATTATGCCTGACTCTTCTCCGTCTTGTAACCGGCGATAGTGAAGCAAACACTGGCAATCCTCTTACATGATCCTGTAGACACCCCATTTTTGATCGTCCTCAAGACTTGGATGTTTTTGCAGGTACATCCAGTGACAAGTGTGATTGCTTATCGAGCGCTCAAATTTTGCGGCGAAACGCCACAGGTTTGAACTTTCCAAACCTTGTATCAATTTTGTCCCATTTTTGGACCATGTGTTGGTCCTTTCAGCATGCTCCTTTAAGTGCAATGCCGGCCACTTTTGGGCCTGCTGGCCATTGATAAGCCATGCCGGCCATCAATGAGCCACTGCCAGCCATCACTGATGGGCGGTCGGCCACCAGTGCATCAGTAGATTTTTTTAGATATTTTGAGCCAGTTAGTGAGCACTGGTGCTCCCCTCCATACATGTGCATAAAGGGATGAAGGCAAGCTTTGGCTTGCATTTCTATAAAAGGGGAGGTCCCTCCCCCATGTGGGGGGTTACAAAATTTTGTGAGCAAAATTTGCTCTCTCTCTCTCCGGAATCCTCTCTCTCTTGATTTTGTGCTTGAAAGTGGGAATTCTCTACACATTTGTTCTAAGAACCTTGACCAAACACCTGAACCTTGGAGCTGAGGTTCTTTGAGGCTTGGTTTGAGGTCTTAAGCTTGGTTTTGGCTCAGAATTTCAGCTGTTTTGTTATTGTGCTTCAAGGGTAAGGACTTGTCCCTTTCAAGCATTGTTTTGGTTAAGTGTTTGGCCATCTTTTTACAATACTTTGAGGCTGGTTTTAACCTCTGAAAAACTCTTCTTTTAAAGTTTTAAAATCATGGTTTGAGCCTTGTTTAGTTAGGGGGTGGTTTCCTCCCTTTGCTCTTTGGCTTGAAAAGCCTTTTGAGCCATCTTTCAAAGCTTTTAAAACAATCTTTTCTTTGCCTTTTAACCACTAAATTCCAAGGGAATTTCAGTGGTAGAAAGTTGGTTTTGAGGTCCAAAATAGGAGGGGGTGGCCTCCTCTCCTCGTGTCTTCTTTGCAAGTGTATATGGCCTAACTTGTGAGCATGTATTTCTACTTTTTTGTAGCTTAGTTCAAGCATGTTTGTGGCTTTGTTTTGTCATGCTTCAACTTTGTTTTGGGCTGGTTGGGTCACTTCTTGCTTGCTTTTTACACTTGTAGTGTAATCATGCTTACTAACCTAACATGTCTAATGAGTTAGCCTATCATTCTAGCTTGTGTTAGCTTGACTCCAACACATTTTTGCTAATATTTTGACATGCTTTAACTCTGTGTTGAGTGGTCTTTGTCATATGACTCGTGTTTTGTATGGTTGTAGTGTAAAGGCCTTTACTAGCTTTGTGTTTGAAGGCCTCCAACATGCTTTGCTTATGTTGTTTGCATGGTATAGCATCATTTAGCATGTGATTTATGCTTATGTTGTTTGAATGATTTGGCATCATTTAACACTTGATTTCAGTGCATATAGTGTGGTTACACTCTTACATTTGTCACTCCTTGAGCACTTTTGAGAGTTGTGCTCTTATGCTTAGTTAGTGAGCCAATGCATGAGCATGCATTTTCTTGACTTTCATACCATCCTTTCATAGCATTTTGGCCACTGTTTTGCGATGATTTTGGTCTGTCCATATTCGGTTTAAGTCCATTGAGCATTGTTTTGCATGCCCCTTGTGAGGTACCCTTTACTGGCTTTGATGCCTTAGCTTCTAAGCTTGCCATGCATGCATTGTTTGCATGATAGAATTTTGTGCATGTCATCCTGGCATTGGTAGAATAGCATGTTGTTTGCATGTTGCTACATTGTATTGTGTTTGCATGTTGTTTGCATTTTGTTGCATTGCATTACGTTTGCATGCCATTAGCATTGATAGGTTGATCATGCTTATGTCGTGGTGCATTGTGTTTGGATAGGGTGTTAATCCAAACATGAGAAACGAGGGTCGTTTCATACTTGAAGTGATGAAACGTGCCTCACTTCTCGATCGCCGACCCTCTTGATCATGCATGATAGAGTTTAAGGCCCTTATGTGTTATTTGTGCATTCGTTCACAATGAATTGCGCAATCTTGGCTGCTCGGCCATCGTGCATTGCGATGCTCGGTTGGTGGCCTGAGAGTCGAGAACCGCACTCCCTTGAGCTCATGAAATGATAGGGAGAGTGGTTGTGCACACATACCTTGCAAATACACTGCCGTGCCCCTTCTTGTTCTCTGTTGCAGCAAATTGGAGTTGGGCAGCATTTTTTGTTCGGCAGACCAGTAAAAGTGGCTGGCCGACCACTTTTTCTGGTCTATAGCAAATGTAAGTGGTCGGCAGGTGGTCTACAACACTAATAAGTGGTCGGCAACGTTCCTGGAGGTCTCCATGGTGGTGTAAAAGCTATCTGGAGGTTTGTACAGTGATCTGAAATCAAATGCAAACAGAGGCAAGTTGGGGCACAGTGATGGATTTCCGAGCGAGGCGACCGAGCATGCATGCACTTCTCGCCATGAGGACATCTCTTTACTACTTTATTTAGCTACTTTACTTAACTAGCTAATGCTTTGGTTTCGTACTTAATTAGTTAATGCGCTTAGCTAATCAATTTGTTTGTAATAACTAGTTAACTAGGAATAGTTAATTAGTTTCGTTTCGTAATAATTAGTTTAATTAGCTTAGATTAGCTAGTAAGTCGGAGTACACTGTGAGTGTTTATGCTTTAGCATCCTTGCATGTATATAAGTGACTGCCATGATAGCATGCTTGCCATGAGGCTATGTGCTTAACTGATATAACTACATGAATGCTTGTGGATGAAGGCTTGATTGGTTGAATTGGAACAATTCATCAAAATGCGAGTTTTAAGCCCACTTGAGGGTGGCAAATCATCATGTTTTAAGCTCACTTGAGGGTGGCAAATCCACGACTTAGCCTACTTGCGAGTAGCATTTTCAAACCATTTTCAAACAAACAAACATGAGATGTTTTTATTCCAACTTAGGCGATTTAGTCTATATTGTATGTTGTGCGTATCACATAGTAATTCTAGATTAATAACCGGGATAAGAACGCATGCATTTTCAAAAACAACATATCATGTTAGTAAATGCCGATCTTTGATCGGGCGAGTAGGGGTGCTCATTTCAGGACCTTCCCCTCTCGTACCCAAGTTCCCGAGCCGAGGCAACTTTGGTGATGGCGGACACGTGGCCTTAGGCATGAGTCACGGTTTCCTAAATTTCCCAAAAACAAAATATTTAGGTGGCGATTATGAAATCTGGCAAAGCAGTCCATGTTTGGCGCTTTTTGATTCAAAATTGATTTTTTAAAACCAATTTCTGGATTTGGACTCTTTGGTGATTTATCAATCTTACATTGCACTTTGTGAGATTAGATTCAGAACCGTGATAGAAGTCCGAATTGTAGTAGCTAAGAACAACGATTCGCGCCCTCGCGCGTGGAGCAGAGTTCACGGCGGTCTACACTAGCACACAAGCACAAGGAGAGGAGGCTAATCCCTTCACTTTTGGGACTTTAAAACATGATTTTTGCCTCTAAAAACCTCTGAAAATCAGCGGTAAAAAATCAAAAAAAAAAAAAAAATTGATGAGAAGGTGGGAAACACAAGAGCAAAGGCCTTAGAAGCAAGGTTCAAAGAAGGGCTATTAACCCCTCTATCTTAAATGGCCTTAAACCACAAGTTTCAACCCAAAAATACAGGTAATAAACAGCTTAAAACTAGCAAGAAAAGATGGAGAACAAGTGGTGTAAAGATGGTACAAAAACACTAGAAGGTATACCTCTTGAATAGAAATGCTTCTTCTAGTTACAAACCACTAATTTCACGCTCTCAAGTCCCTTAAGAGCTCAAAATCAAGTTCAAATCACCTCAGCAAGAAGCTCTCTAGGTTTGGTCTAGAGTGTTTAGGTAAAGGCTATGCAAGTTGCTAGAGAGAGAGAGAGAGAATTATAGAGAGGAATTTTTCAAATTTTGCTCTTCAAAAATATTTCTCACTCCTAAATTTTTCTAACCTTTTAACCATGAGGGAAGGTCATCTATATATAGAAAGCTATGGGTCTATCTTGGAAATATCTATATAGGAACAGTTGGTGCAGTGTGGGAACAACTAGCAAAAAATATGTACAAAAATCTGGCTTTTTACACAAATGGCCGGTAGGCAAAAAAATCTGCTTTCAGGCCGGACTTCAAACGGGCATATCTCTCTCATCAGGACTTGGTTTTAGGTCGTTCTTGATTCTAAATTGAAGCCCCAGAAGTTTAATTTTCAATTGTGTCAATCTCATATCGAAATTCTAATTGTGAAAAAAGATATGTCTATTTTAGTGAAGGCTGCTCATTTTTGTCCTAACAGATTAATGCCCAACTTCTTCCCCAACTAGTTTTCTTCCATCCCCTCCTATTTTATTCAACTCCAAACCTTTAAATAAGTTGTTTAAAAGATTTTTTCAAAGAGTTCACCTCCCTTTCATTTATTTCCACTTTGTCCTTGCTCGGTTTACCGAATAGTGCAGTATTTTTAAACAAAATGCGAGCCTTGGAACATCGTAGAAACATTTTCAAAAATATTTCAAAAGAGAGGGTTCTAAGGTCTAATATAGTCTTGGTCCGAAATGGGTTGTAAGGTTAGGATTTAGGAGCTCTTCTTGCTGAAGAAATTGAACATTTGCACAACATAACTTTCATCATCGAGTGATCAATCAGTGGTGCCCAAGTCTTAAGGGTGGTGAAAAATGGGGTGCCTACATAGTGTCTCACCATTTCTTCTCGATGATCGACACCACTGCCTTAGGGGTCGACCCCTGTGAGTTATTTTTAGATTTTTGGTTTGGTTTTGGGCCCTACTTTTGGGGGGTTTTGACTTATACTTTTCATTGATTTTGGGGCTATTACTTTATTAGTACTTTCTTACTATAAATTGGCTTTAAACACTTGTTCATTTCACTTTGCTTCACTTCTCTCTCTACATCGTGAGTTTCTCTTTTCTTTCTCTAAACTCAAACTTTTTCACTTAGATCTTTAGATCTACTCACCTAGAGTCATCTTTTCACCATAGTCCTTTAAGAAAGGTTGTAGATCTCTTCAAGGGCTTTCTTTTGATCTATGAGTTTCGTGGTTTCGCCGACTTTGAGTTTTTCTAAGTTTTCCTCTTCACTTCTTGAGGTAGTGATTACTTTGACTCTTTTTATGATTTTTAACTTAGTTGTTTGTTTTTCTAAAACAAGATTGTGATTTGCGAATTTCTAAATAAAAATCTAGGGTTTTGGTTTGAAAATCAAAAAAGGGGTTTTCAAAAATGGGTTCTTGTATAAGGTTGTGGCCTTGTAAAAATGGTTGGGTTTCAATAAATGGTGGATTTTATCCATAGAAATTGATTTTTAAAGAAAATGAGATTTTTGCCCTTAATTGTGAAAATTTGATTTTGTAAAGAGAAATGAAATGGGTGTTGGTTTTATGGAATTGGAACAATGATGATGATGGAAATGGAGTTGGATATGAATTTTCACTCCTAATTGGAAATGATGGAAAAGTATATATGTGTTGAAATTTAATTATCTGTTTAGAGATATCTGTTTTGTGCAATCGGTGGAGGACAACTATGATTGTTGTGAAAATTGCATGAGAGCTAGGTAAATTGAAACAATTTTTCTCATTCATTGCTTTGAGCATTGTAACATGTTTAACTCATTGAAAATGGTTATTGTTTTGAGAAAAATAGGTGAATACCTTGGTGAATCTGGGTAGGAGTGTAGTTATGGTATTATGTTGGCTTAAGTGTCCTTGGTGAAAGTCCAGAAACCCGCGCGGTTAGGTGTCGAGCCTTTCAGTTAATGCCGGTAAAAATGACAAATTGGTAGTGCTTGTACCCTACTTACAAATATGTCCTAGAGATTTCTAGTGTTGTATCTATTGCCATGTTTTCTTTTGAAAATGAATTGATTACATGAATTATGATATAAACTTGGCATTGCATGGTTTTGAAAAGATATATGAAATATTTTGGAATGAGCATTACATATGCATTCACTTTATAACTCTGTTAAGATTTACACACCATGTTAGAGTATCTTTACTAGGTTTTGGCTCACCCTATGTGGGAAAACCATTTTTAGGTGCTGATGATATGCCTTCGCCAAGGTAATAGCTTTGGAGGATTTGGAGCAAGTGCTTTATTTTGTTTATTTGTTGTATTTATTTTGTACAAGCATGGGGCTTTATTTGTATTGAGTTTAATCTCACTTTTGTTGTAACAAAGTATTGTCTTAGAAAGTTGTAAGCCTTTAGAGCATTTCTTATTTGTTTTAAATCTTATTTTATAACTTGTAACACATGCTATAGATTCAAGGTTAGGACTTGTGAATGTATAACTGCATGTGCTACCTTTTGTACCATGGGATTATATGAAATGAAAGGTTACTTATTTTAGAAAACTACGTTTACACATTGTTATTATTTATTAATATTGTGGATAGATTATTGTAATTATTTTGGGGTGTTACAACTTGGTATTAGAGCGTACTGGGTGTGAATACTTTGGATACATGGGAAGTGCTTCTTACCACAATGGGTTTATCTCGCTTGATAGAGATATTTGTGTGTATGGTATACTATGTGATAACATGTTTATATGGCTAAATGGGTATGGAATTTAATTTCTAAGATGTTGATTGGGTCTACGAGTTTCTAGAAGTCCTGTTATAAGAGCACTTGATCACTGCTATTTCTAATCAGAACTCTGGCAATGTCGCGAGACGATCATTATCTAGAAAGGAAATTCGTATGTGTTTATGTGATTATGTGCTTATATGGAGTAAATTAATTGTTATCCATCGCATTAGGACGCAAGTGAGTCAGCTTTGGCACATTTGTAAATGTGTTAATATCTTGTGTTACCTTCATTAGGATGTTAAGACATGGACATGGTGATGGTAGGTGTGGCAAGCCTAGACAACAGGAGGTGTTGTTACCAGATGATATTCTGGCGCATGAGGAAGGGGTTGGTCCGACCAATGTGGCCGAACCGGTTAGGCAATAGGCCACAAGTGTTTCAGCTTGTGAGATGGTTGGAGCCTTGTGGGAATCCATGGACATTCTCGGAGTTGAGAATCAAGTTCAAGCCTAGGTTATTGAGACAGGACCATCGTTTTTGAGGAGGGAGTTCTTTCGGTCTAATTCGAATGAGGTTTTGCGGGACCCGAAAGAGCCTTTGAAAGTAAATGAATGTCTCGAGCAGATGGTGAAGATGTTCAAGATGCTTGGCATCGAAGATGATGGGGCAAGAGTGACCTTGGCATCCTTCCAGCTAAAGGGAGATGGGAGTCAGTGGTGGAAGTATGTGAGTGGATGCGTTGGAGTGACCTGGGAGGCCTTTATCAATGCCTTCTACGATAAGTTTTTACCTCCCATTATTAGGAAGAAGTTGAGGGAGCATTTCTTGAAGCTCAAATAGCTTAACACACTAGTGGCCAAGTTTGAGACTACTTTTACTAGTTTGTCGAGGTTTACACCAGAGTTGGTAGAGACAAAGGAATGCTGCTGCTTAGAGTTTGAGAAGAAATTGAGGAATGGGCTCCTTTTCAAGGTGGTCGCGTCTATGCTTAGGGATTACGATCGTGTTGTGGAGGTGGCAACCCACTTCGATACCGTGATTCAGACTGAAGAGGAGTGGATGAAGAGCTCCAGGCAAAGGAATCAAGAGGTTCAAAGGGAGACTCTAGACAATAAGAGGTACAGGGGTTCCACCCCACAATAGTCCTAGGGAGCATAGTCTAGGTCCACTTTTCCTATACCTAGTTTTAGGTCATGGAGAGGTGGTCAATAAGGGATCACGTGTTTTAATTGTAGTCAGTTGGGTCATAAGTCAATAGTTTGCTCGCAGAAGGGAGGGGGGCAACAGTCTGTACCGTCGACGGCTTGTTCTCAGAGCAAGAGTTAAGAGAGAGGGCAACCACCTACTTGTTATTACTGTGGGTAGTCGGGGGCACATAAGGAGGTTTGCCCTCAGTCGAGTGGTGCATCTGGTGCGTGTGGTCAGATGTAGGCACAAAGCCATTAGCATATACCGTCAGTATAGGCCTCAAGGGCTAATCAGTGAGTCTCTTTGGCTCAGTCAGTGTTTCAGACTTATGCTCCGAGGCGTGAGTAGGTAGAGTAGGGATCTACAAGGCTTGTGTATGCTCTTACCACGGCAGACTTAGTGCCAGCGCCTTCGGTAGTAAGATGTAACTTCTTGTTATATAATTCTATTGCTAATGTGTTGATTGATACATGTGCATCTCATTCTTTTATTTTCCCTGCATTTACATCGACATTGGGGTTAAAAGTGGCTCGGTTAGCATCTCCACTTAGGGTAGAGTCACCAGATAGTGCTGAGATTGTGTTGAAAGAATGAGTGTTATCGTTAGACGGTTGTGACATAGAGGTTGCTAGTCGCTGACTTCTTTTTTCATTTGTATTGATTGATATGTCGAGTTTCGATGTTATATTGGGTATGGATTGGTCGTCATCCTATCGGGTTGTTATAGATGGTTACCGTTAGAGGGTTACTGTATGTACCTCGAGTGGTGATTGTTTTTATTTTTTGGGGGACAGAGTTGATAGAGCCTTGTTGCTAGTATGTGGTCCGTGTGGTCAGGGCAAGCTTAGTTTCCTTCTTGCTACATTCTTTGGTGTTAAGAGTGATACAGTCCTAGTTGAGTTGCTGAGGGTAGTTTGTGAATACTTGGACGTCTTTCCTGAGGATCTCACTAGTTTACCACCTCACCATGAGATTGAGTTCTCTGTTGACATAGTGCCTGGCAAGACACCGATTTGCACCCCCTGAGTTAAGTGAGTTGAAGATTCAACTCCAGGAATTGTTAGATAAGGATTTTATCCACCCTAGTACATCGCCTTGCGGAGCACCGGCTCACTTTTCTAAGAAGAAGGATGACACATTATGACTTTGTATTGATTACCGAAAGTTGAACCGGGTAACTATTAAGAACAAGTACCCACTGCTTCGCATAGATGATTCGTTTGACCAATTGAAAGGGTTTTGTTACTTCTCTAAGATAGACCTGAGATCAGGTTATCACCAGTTGAGAGTGAATGATGAGGATATCTAGAACACGGCATTCTGTACGCGGTATGGACATTATGAGTTCTTAATGATGCCTTTTAGGTTAACTAATGCATTGGCCTTGTTTATGGATTTGATGAATCGGATCTTTCATGAATTTCTAGACCGTTTTGTGATCGTCTTCGTTGATGACATTTTGATCTACTTACCCTCTGAGGAGAAACATGAGGAAAATTTGCGGATTGTGCTTGAGCTTCTTAGATCCCACAAATTGTATGCTAAGTACAGGAAGTGAGTTTTGGTTGAAGGAGGTGTAATTCTTAGGCCATTTGGTATCCGGTGAAGGAGTGACAGTAGACACTTTGAAGATAGAAGCAGTGCAAGACTGGGAGCAACCTAAGAATGCCTTGAGATTCGTAGTTTCTTGGGGTTAGCTAGTTATTACCATCGTTTTGTGAAGGACTTCTCTAGATTGGCCTCACCTTTGACTAGACTGACGAGGAAGGAAATGAGACTTGTGAGAAGTCATTTCAAGAGCTTAAGGTTACACTTACCACTGCTCCAGTGTTGATTATTCCGGAGAGGGGTTTGGGCTATTCGGTATATTGCGACGCGTCACGAGAAGGTTTGGGTTGTGTCTTGATGCAAGAGGGGAAGGTAATAGCTTATGGCTCGCAGTAGTTGAAAACACATGAGAAAAACTATCCTACTCACGATTTAGAACTAACAGCTGTGATCTTTGCTTTGAAGATTTGGAGGCACTACTTGTATGGTGAGAGGTTTGAAGTATTTTCCAATCATAAGAGTTTGATGTATTTGTTTTCACATAAGGATTTGAATTTGAGGCAGAGAAGATGGATGGAGTTTATGGAGGATTACGACTTTGAGTTGCACTATCATCTAGGGAAGCTCAATGTTGTGGCCGATGCCTTGAGTAGGAAGTCCATTAGTAGTGTAGCAAGGTTTTCCATCTGGGAATGGGAGATGTTGGGTGCTATGGGTGAGTTTTACTTGCATCTTGGCGAATTCGTTGAGTCAGCTACTTTGTTTACCGTAGTTGCACAACCCATACTTGTGAGCCAAGTTATAGAAGCACAATGGAGTCATCACGAGGTAGAGTCTATTTGGGAGAATATCTCTAGTGGTAAGGTAGAGAAAGGCTTGAACGTGTATTCTGACTCGAGTGTTAGATACCTTGATTGTCTTTTCGTGCCGGAGTCTTATTGAGAGGTGGTACTCTGAGAGTTTCACCATTCATGCCTTGCGGTACATTCGAGAGGCACAAAGATGTATCACGACCTTAGTTGCCAGTTTTGGTGAAGGGAAATGAAGAAGAACGTAGTCGTGTTTGTATCGAGGTACATTATGGGGACTCAACTTTTTTCGCACCCCCGTTTCGGAGAGCTCGAATTGGTCCTACAGTTCGGACTCCTGTCATAGTTCTGAATCTAATCTCACAAAGTGCAATGTGAAATCGATAAACACCAAAGAGTCTAATCCGACAAATCATTTTAGAAAATCAGATTTTGAATCAAATAATGCCATAACTGGACTGCTGTTCCAGATTACAGAGTCCCCACCTAAATATTTTATTTTGGAAAAATTTAGGAAACGCTGACTCGTGCCAAAGGCCACGTGTCCGTAATCACCAAAGTTTCCTCGGCTCGGGAAATTGGGTACGAGAGGGGAAGGTCCTGAAATGAGCACCCCCGCTCACCCGATCGAAAGATCGGCCTCTACTAACCATGATATGTTGTTTTATAAACCTCATGTGTTCTTATTTCGGTTATTAGCTAACTTCACTATGTAACGCACACAAGCAAGTATAGACTAAAATCGCAAGAATTGGAACGAATTCAACTCATGTTTGTTTTTAAAAATGGTTTGAATTTGTCACCCTCAAGTGGGCTAAAGCGCAAATTTGCCACCAAACATGATGGGCTTAAAACAAAATTTGCCACTTCGCAAAGTGGGCTTAAAACTCACATTTGATGAATTTTTCCAATTCAAGCAATAAAGCCTTCATCCACAGGCATTCAAGCAATTTAGCATATAAGCACATAGCCTCATGGAAAGTATACAAAACATGGCAATATGGCAATCACACTCATGCAAGCATGCTAAAGCATAAAACTTACCGAGTACTCCAACCCAAAACAAAAACTAGTTAGAAAGAATGCATGATCCTAACTATACAAGATGCCTAATGCAACACATGCAATAATGCAATTAATAGGCTCAGCTACTAATATGGCAATTGATTTGCAACACTTTGATAGCATGCTTTGAAACACGTATTCAAAGAAGACATTGAAATACGATGCAGTTTGAATGATGCACTGAGCCTCGGTGCATGCAAGACAAATGAATGATGCAAACATGCAAGCAAAAGGTATGCTAATCGAAAATGATCTCTAATCTAACCATCAAAAGCGGTTAAGTAAAAAGGAGAAAGACGTGGGGTTGGAAGACATGTACACACGCACGCACACTTATTACAACGTTGTGCCCTCGCGAAGGAGGGTCTGAATGAATAAGCTAACTAGCTACGCTAATTAAGGTAACTAATACAAACCAAAGCTAATTAACTATTCTAAGCTAATTATTACAGCAATTGAAACAAATTAACTAACTATTCTACGCTAGCTAAATATTACAAACCAAAATTGAAGAATCAGTTACACTAACTAATTAAGTACAACATTTGAATTAACTAGCTATACTAAGCTAACTAAAGCAATTAAATGGCCTCGAGGGTGAGGGACGCATGCATGCTCGGTTGGTTTTCCCTCAAAAATCCACCGCCATGTCTTTGGATACCTTTGTTTGCATTTGTTTTGACCACTGAAAATTGTACCAACTCCTAGAATACGTCTGCTCCACGTCAGGAACATACAAAACAAAATTTTCATTGATGGCCGGTCGGCCACAAAAGGTGGCTGCCGACCAGTGTTGGTGGCCGGTCGGCCACTACTGGTGGCTGTCGGCCACTGCTAGTGGCCGGTTGGCCACCCCTTCCTTGGAATTCTCCTTTTTGCTACAACAGAGAGAAAACAGAGGCAAAGCAGTGTATTTTTGAAATATATGTGTACTATGACCCTCCTTATCATTACACAAAGTCAAAGGATTGCAATTCTTGGCTCTCAAGCCATCAACCAAGCATTCTCAATACATGATGGCCAAAGAACTAAGCTTGTACAAGTTAATGAATGCACGAATAAGACTCGCAGGACCACCACCCTATCATGTATGATCAAGGGTGACGGTGACTATGAAAAGTGGCATGTTTCATTACTTTGAGTATGAAACGTCCCATTTTTTTTGTGTTCGGATTAACGTCCGATCCGAACACATGCAATGCAACACCAAGATGCTCAATCTTGCCCTTTTTTACTTGTCCATTTTGTTTACTCATTTTACATTACCGATTAGTCCTTTAATCGATTAAGTCCAACGTGAGAGTCTTCTAAAGCGAAAGAAGGCTTAAACCACAAGTACCTTGAGCATGAAAGAGGCTTTATCCTGTTGGTAATGAACTCCCGAATGAATTAAACCATCAGGCATGAGGGTCTCAATTCCACACTCAAGCCAACAAGGGGTTCAAAGTTACTTTTAAAGCAAATGAAAAAGTGAAGAATGGAGGAAAATTGCAGATATTTCAATGCTAAAATGGGATGCAAAATGACACTAAAACATGCAAGCAATTCATGCAATACATGCTACAAAGCCTAAAACATTAAGCTAGTGAAAGAGATTGCACAACAACCATGTAATGCAGACCTCAAAGGGCCAAACCAATTCAAGAGCTAAGACCAGTCAAAATAGTGGCCAAAACATGCTGATATTAAAGCGCAAAATGCTGGAAAAAAAACATGCTCACATGCTCACATGTTAGCTTGTAAACAAGACTCAAGATACAACTCTCAAAAGCAATGAAGGAGTGAAATAAATGAGCATGTGACAGAGCTATATACACTAAAATTACATGCAAAATGATTCTACAACATGCAAGCAACTCGTGCAAATCATGTTTAAAGCCTTAAAACAATGAACTAGTGATGACCATTAAACTATAGCCTTGCAATACAAGCCTCGAAGGACTTAACCAACCCAAAACACAGTTAAAGCATGCCAAAATAGTAGCAAAAACATGCAGAAATTAAGCTAACACAAGCTAGAATAATAGGCTAAATCATTAAGCATGCTAGACTAGTAAGTACAATTGCATTACAAGTACAAAAAGCAAGCAATAAATGCTCCAACCAACCAAAAACAGAGTTGAAACATGCCAAAATAAAGCCTAAAACATGCTTGAAATAAGCAAATTTAAGCTACAAAATCAAGCTAACATGTGAAGCAATCTAGGCATGGAAGCAAGATACAAGGAGGGGAGACTAACTGTCATGACCCGAACCCGCCCCCATGGGTTAAGGACATAACTGGCCAGTAATCATGAGATTACCTACGGCCTCAAACCAAAACAAATGTATTTTTAACAGAGATATTGGGGGCCAAACGGAAGTAGCTCAAAACTTTGTCCATAGAGCTGTGCTTACATGGCACATCCATACAACCAAACACACATACATTAATAACTCACAACAGAAATGCAGTAGCATAAGTTCTGTACAAAGAGGATCATCCAAAACTAAGTCAACCCATGACAACTATATACAGACATATGTAAAGTCCTCGCCAACATGACAAAAATAAAATAGTATAGTAGAAAGGCGAAGACAGGTCTCGTGCGTGAGACACTAGGGCAGACTCTCTAAAACTCGGTTGTTCCACACAGACTTCACTGGGACTATGTCTGGACCTCTCTTGGCTCACCTACAAACACATGAATAAGCGTGAGCGATAGCCCAGTGAATAATATCAAATAAGAAGATACAAACAATATGTAGAACAACATACTTTGAACGGCCTTGGGCCCAATTCACATTTTTGTTTCACATTTATATACGCAATTTAAGTCAAGTGACTGTGGTTTCAAACGTACTAGCCTTTGGCCCATTTATCTTTCATTCCTGTCAAACGGCCTCCGGTCCACTCATTTGTATGAAAACGGCCTCTGGCCTATCCATTCATGTCAAAACGGCTTTTGGCCCATCCATTCATGTCAAAACGGCCTTGGGCCCATTCATTCATGTCAAAACGGCCTTCGGTCCATTCAGTCATGTCAAAATGGCCTTCGGCCCAATCATTCATGTCAAAACAGCCTTTGGCCCATTCATTCATGTCAAAACGGCCTTCGGCCCAATCATTTATGTCAATCGGTTGTCCATAATTCAAACTAGTAAACTGGTAGAGAAATAAGCAATTGGACAATTGACAAACTTCAAAATATTGATGTTACTCACAGTGATCGGTTTGTTAGTTTGCCCTAGAGCACGACCCTACATAGACCATGAACACAAAAGGGTCACCAACAATTCAATCCGTTCTTAAATTCACATTTTCCTCTTTAGGCTTTATTCTTATCGCTTTAATTCAATTACAATGCTCAATGCATGCCTAAGAGTACTTAGAAGTGAAAGAGAACAGAAAACGGAACTCAAAATGCATAAATAAAATTTCAGAAAACAGGGTCCCCGCTCGATCGTGGACTTCCCCGCTCGAGCGGACCCTTGAGGCCTGCAAAAGTACTGGGAGCATCAAAATTATGCTCGAGCTTGAAGTCTAGCGCTCGAGCGGAAGGCCTCTCTACGTGGCTCCCTGCTCGAGCGTGAAATTACCCCGCTCGAGCGAACGCCATGTCTACAAAAAGTGCTGGATGCATCATTTTTACGCTCGAGCGTGAACTCGGACGCTCGAGCTAAAGGTCTGTCTACATAGCTCCCCGCTTGAGCGTGGACTTTCCCGCTCGAGTGGGCATCCAAGTCTGTAAAAATACTGGGAGCACGAAAGTCACTCTCGAGCGGCGGTTTCACCCTTCGAAGCGGACTTCAAATTTCTAGAAAATCCAGAACATGTTCTTGAGCTTCAACTTCAAATTCAAAGGCTCCAAATGCATGATTTTGACTCAAACTTCATGTATATGCGTACTAACATGGTACAAACACTAGATTACAATATTTTGAAACTCAATTTCATAAATCAAACCGATGCATGGCCCATTCTCCACCAAATTCATTATTAACATAGCAACTTCATGCATTCAAAGCTTCTACTCCCATAAATTGTACATGCATGTGACATATAACCCTCATTCTCATCCCATATGTTGAAAAGATGGTCAAACACATGGATTTCAACCAAATATTCAACATGAGTCATGTAATTCAAGCCAAAATATGCAAATTCAAGACAACTACACACATGCATGCATACATTGACCTTCAATTCAACAAAACTAACCCAATTTCATGTCAAACTTACTCTTGATTACCCAATTAGCTTGAACTGACAAAATTACAAACTAGAATCCATGAAATACTCACCTAGGAGCTTAGTTCTCCCAATCTATGGCAAAATCTTGGGTTTAATCTTCCAATTCTCCACAAACTTGAGCCAAACACAACTTTTCTCCTCTTACCTTCTCTAGCCGACCCTCTCTCTACTCTTAGAGTCAAAAATCCGCCAAGATGCAACAAAATAGGAGAATTGAGGTGTGGTGCCCCCTTTTACAATAATTCACACTAACTTAATTTAATAATAATAAATAATTGGGCACTAATTCAATATTTTAATCAACTTAATTTGGTCTGAATCAGTTTTCAATTAAATTTCACCGTAGGCTCTAAAAATCATGCTAATCACAATGGCGTAATCAATTCTAGGTTCTGTGGCCGATAAGGCCTTCAATTTAATTTTCAAAGCAGACAGTCGAACAGATATTCCTACGGTGAACAGATAGAAATTCAAAACCACATATTTTCATATAATGGCACACAAAATCATATTAAACACATAATCATACTTAGGTTAAGGACCAATTAACATATTACGGGACAGGGGTATCACAGTCTTCCCCTCTTTAGGAAGTTTGGTCCTCCAAACTTAATTTACCTTTGTCGGGAAACAATGTGGATAGCGTAGTCGCATTTCCTCCTCTTTTTCCCACGTGGCATCTGTCCCATAGTGTTCTTTCCATTCAACTTTCACCATTGGGATGGACTTGTTTCTCAATTGCTTCACTTGTCGGTCAACATCGACACGTGAAACACATTGTGGATTTGTTCGAATCCTGGTGGCAAAGAAACTCTATAGGCAACTGGGCCAAGCCTTTCCAAAATCTGAAACGATCCGATGTAACGGGGCGACAACTTGCCCCTCTTTCCAAACCTGACTTGGCCTTTCATTGGGGACACACGAATGAACACATGGTCACCAACCTCATACTCAAGAGGTTTTCCCCGAACATCTGCATAGTTCTTTTGTCAGTCCTAAGCTCTTTTGAGCCTTTGCCGAATGATCTTGATTTTCTCAGAAGTGTCTTGCACAATTTCAGGCCCAAGTAAAGCTCTATCCCCAACTTCTGTCTAACAAATAGGTGATCTACACCTTCTACCATACAAAGCCTCGTATGGTGCCATACCGATGCTAGCGTGAAAGCTGTTATTATAAGCAAATTCTGCAAGTGGCAAATAGTCTTCTCAACTCCCCGGAAAGTCTAAAGCACACATCCGAAGCATATCTTCCAAAGTCTGTGTTGTTCGTTGATTTCCCATCTGTCTGTGGGTAGAATGCAGTACTGAACCTTAGTTCTGTCCCCATAGTTTCCTGCAAACTCTTCCATAATCTAGATACAAATTTCGGATCTCTATCTGACACAATGGATACCGGAACTTCGTGTAAACGGACAATCTCATTAACATATATGGTAGCCAGTCTATAAGCATTAAACGTAGTTCTAACTGGTAGAAAATGTGCAGATTTAGTCAGGCTATCAACTATAACCCAAATAGAATCCATACCTCGAGAAGTCCGAGGCAGGCCAACAACGAAATCTATAGTCACATGCTCCCACTTCCATTCAGGAATAGGGAGAGGTTGAAGTAGACCGCCTGGTTTCTGATGTTCAGCTTTGACTTGCTGACATTGAAGACACTTGGACACATATTCTGCAATCTCTTTCTTCGTTTTAGGCCACCAATAGGTTTGTTTCAAATCCCGATACATTTTATTATTACCCGGATGCATGGCAAATACGGATCTATGGGCTTCATCTAAAACCCTCTTCTTTAGTTCCGGAATATCTAGGACACACATTCTGTTCCGGAATCTCAACACTTCATTCTCAATGCCAAATTCTGCCTGTGGACTTGTCTCATATTCATCAATCACTTTCTTAAGGAATTCATCCTCTTTCTGTTTCTGTTTGATTTCATCAATGATTGCCGGCTCGGCTGTAATAGCGGCTATCAATCAGCTCTGTTCACACATCACTACTTCAATTTTAGACTTCTCAAAATCTTACAAGATCTCTTTCTGTTCAGTAAGCAACCAAGCCATACTCCCTGTTGATTTTCTGCTCAAGGCATCGGCGACTGTGTTAGCTTTCCCGAGGTGATATTGAATTTCTAAATCATAATCCTTTATCAGTTCCATCCATCTCCTCTATCGCATATTCAACTCCTTCTGCGTGAAGAAGTATTTCAGACTTTTGTGATCCATGTAGACTACACACTTTGCTCCATACAGGTAGTGCCGCCAAGTTTTCAAAGCAAAAACAACTACGGCCAATTCTAGGTCATGCGTTGGATAATTCTTCTCATGTGGCCTCAACTGTCGGGAGGCGTAAGCAACAACCTTTCCGTTCTACATTAACACACAACCCAAACCTTTATAAGACGCATCACTGAAAATTACAAAATTCTCCGTACCTGAAGGTAGTGTCAAAATTGGTGCGGTGGTCAATCTTGTTTTTAGTTCATGAAAGGCAGCTTCTCTTTCGTCGTTCCATTCAAACGGATGCCCTTTTCGTGTCAATTAGGTAAGAGGCATAGCTAATTTTGAAAAGTCTTTCACGAACCTTCTGTAATAACCAGCTAAGCCCATGAAACTGCGAACTTCTGTCCCATTTGTCGATGTAGGCCAATTCACAGTTGCCTCTATTTTCTGTGGGTCCACTGAAATTCCTTCCTTGTTGATCACGTGCCCTAAGAAAACAACTTCGTCTAACCAAAACTCACATTTCTTTAGTTTAGCAAATAATTTCCTTTCCCGGAGTATTTGTAAGACAGTTCTCAAATGATGTTCATGTTCAAGTCTATCTTTAGAATATATCAAAATGTCGTCAATAAAAACCATAACAAATTCATCAAGGTAGGTTTTGAAAATTCGGTTCATTAGGTCCATAAATGCTGCCGGAGCATTAGTCACTCCAAATGGCATAACAAGAAACTCAAAATGTCCATACCTCATTCTGAATGCGGTTTTCTCAACATCTTCTGCCTTAACTTTCAGCTGATGATACCCGGATCTCAAATCAACCTTAGAAAACACCTGTGACCCCTATAATTGGTCAAATAAGTCATCAATACGGGGTAGGGGGTATTTGTTCTTTATTGTTACCTTGTTCAATTCCCGATAATCGATACACAGGCGTAGGGTTCCATCCTTCTTTTTCATAAACAACACTGGTGCACCCCAAGGCGAAGTGCTGGGTCAAATAAACCCCTTGTCAAGCAGGTCTTGCAACTATTCTTTCAATTCTTTCATTTCGGCAGTAGCCATTCTGTAGGGAGTTTTAGAAATGGGCTGGGTGCCTGGCACAGTGTCGATAGTGAACTCTATCTCCCTGTCCACCAATTCCCCTGGTAGTTCATTTGGAAACACATCTGGAAATTCTCTAACAATAGGGATATCATTCAATTCAGCATTTACAGATTGTTCAGACAACACATAGCACAAATAACACAGACACCCTTTCCTGATCAGTTTACATGCTTTCATTGCAGATATCAGATAAGGTGAAGGCACTACCTCATTACCCACAAACACAATCTCTTTATGTTCTGGTGGTTGAAATACAACTTGTTTTGTCACACAATCAATGGTGGCACAATACTTGGTCAACCAATCCATGCCCAAAATTAGATCAAAATGCCTAAAGTTCTAGGGCAGCAAATCTACATATAGGATAGCATCCTCAACACGCATATCACAAAACCGGTATATAGATTCACACAACACAGATTCCCCAGATGGAGCCGACACACATAGTAGATATGGTAATAATTCTAAAGGTCTATTCAGTCTAGATGCAAATGCATATGTCACAAAGAGTGTGTGGATCCGGAATCAATTAATACAAAAGCATCCTGATGACATATGGATATAGTACCTGAGACAACTGCGTTGGCATTCCGCATGTCGCCCGGAACAAGTGCAAAAACTCTCCCCTGTCTCACGGTATCCCTGGTGGTAGCGGATCTCAAAGTAATTCTCGGCTTTGGGATCGATGTAGTGGAACTAGCAGTTATCTTTCCACTATTCTGATTACAATCTCGGGCTATATGCCCTTGTTTTCCACATTTGAAACAGGCTCCTGACACACGGTAACAAACTCCACGGTGCTTTCTGCTACAAATGTTGCACATGGGGGCTGTGTCTCGGGAAGAATTTGAAGTATTTGTGGAGCCCGTATTTTGCTTCTTTGAAAACTTCTTCATTGAAAAGAAGCCTTGTCTTTTGTTGCCTTTCCACTCTGTTGTTGGCTTAGCTTGTCTAGCTATGTTAGCCTCTGATATGATGGCCCTGTCTAGCACCCCAATGTAGGTCTCTAGCTTCAAGACATTCACTCTTTTTAGGATGTCACTTTGGAGCCCACCTTCAAAGTGTCTCGCCTTCTTATAGTCAATATCAATTACATGTGGTGCAAACCTGGCCAATTTGGTGAATTTGGCCTCATACTCAACTACAGTCATACTATCTTGCTTTAGTTCCATGAACTCAGCTACTTTCCTTTCCCGAACACACTGTGAGAAGTACTTGTCGTAGAAAATTTCTAGAAATTTCACCCAATCAACATCTCTATGATTTTCTATCATCAACAGCCACCATCGTCTTGCCTCGTCTTCTAGCATAAAAGTGGTTAGAAGCACTTTCTGTGTCTCCAAGCAGGGGAACACTTCAAACAATTTCTCAATGCTGAGAACCCATGCTTCGGCTTTCAACGGATCTAATCCACCATGAAACTGTGGTGGTTTCATTTTCTTGAATTCTTTGGTGAGAGCTATGATTCAGTCATCATTCTGATTGTCTGACACGGGTGGTGCCGGAGGTGGAGGTGGCGGATGTGGTTGCTTCCACTGTTGTTGCCACTCCTGTTGCTGTCTCAAACTTTCTGCCATTTCCTGTATCAGTCTTTCCATTCTGTCCATTCTGGCAGTAGAGGATTCCTCTATCTCATCACCTCTTGTTCTCACTATCTGATTAAACTTACATTATACTTCATACAATAGATTTACAAGTATGCATATATTAAAGAGCTTACACATTCGAATAATTTGCAAAGCAAGCAAATCACAACTTATAACACAAAATTGTTCACATTTAACAGTTAAGCATATTCTTGATGCTTTCAGATTCATACTTATCACATGAATGCATCCTAGATCTTTTCTAGACGTGTATTACTCTTTTGGACAAGTGTGTGAGTTATTAACTCGTGATCTGATACCACTCTATCATGACCCAATCCCGCCCCCGTGGGTTAAGGACATAACCAACCAGTAATCATGAGATTACCTACGGCCTCAAACCAAAACAAATGTATTATTAACAGAGATATTGGGAGCCAAACGGAAGCAGTTCAAAACTTTGTCCATAGAGCTGTGCTTACATGGCACATCCATATAACCAAACACATATACATTAATAACTCACAACAGAAATGCAGTAGCATAAGTTCTGTACAAACAGGATCATCCAAAACTAAGTCAGCCCATGACAACTATATACAGACATATGTAAAGTCCTCGCCAACATGACAAAAATAAAATAGTATAGCAGAAAGGCGAAGACAGGTCTCGTGCGTGAGACACTAGGGCTGACTCTCTAAAACTCGGTTGTTCCACACAGACTTCACTGGGGCTGGGTCTAGACCTCTCTTGGCTCACCTACAAACACATGAATGAGCGTGAGCGATAGCCCAGTGAATAATATCAAATAAGAAGCTACAAACAATATGTAGAACAACATACTCCGAACGGCCTTGGGCCCAATTCACATTTTTATCTCACATTTATATATGCAATTTAAGTCAAGTGACTATGGTTTCAAACGTACTGGCCTTTGGCCCATTTATCTTTCATTCCTGTCAAACGGCCTCTGGCCCACTCATTTGTATCAAAACGGCCTCTGGCCCATCCATTCTTGTCAAAACGGCCTTTGGCCCATCCATTCAGGTCAAAACGGCCTTCGGCCCATCCATTCATGTCAAAACGGACTTTGGCCCATTCTTTCATGTCATAACGGCCTTCGACCCATTCATTCACGTCAAAACGTCCTTCGGCCCATCCATTCATGTCAAAACGGCCTTCGGCCCATTCATTCATGTCAAAACAGCCTTCGGCCCAATCATTTATGTCAAAATGGCCTTTGGCCCATTTATTCATGTCAAAACGGCCTTCGGCCCAATCATTTATGTCAATCGGTTGTCCATAATTCAAACTAGTAAACTGGTAGAGAAATAAGCAATTGGACAATTGTCAAACTTCAAAATATCGATGTTACTCATAGTGATCAGTTGGTTAGTTTGCTCTGGAGCTCGACCCTACACAGTCCATGAACACAAAAGGACCACCAACAATTCAATCTGTTCTTAAATTCACATTTTCCTCTTTGGACTTTATTCTTATCTCTGTAATTCAATTACAATGCTCAATGCATGCCTAAGAGTACCTAGAAGTGAAAGAGAACAGAAAACGGAACTCATAATGCATAAAAAAAATTTCAGAAAACACAGTCCCCGCTCGAGTGTGGACTTCCCCGCTCGAGCGGACCCTTAAGTCCTGCAAAAGTACTGGGAGCATCAAAATTACACTCGAGCTTGAAGTCTAGCGCTCAAACGGAAGGCCTCTCTTCGTGGCTCCCCGTTCGAGCGTGAAATTACCCTGCTCGAGCGGACGCCATGTCTGCAAAAAGTGCTGGATGCATCATTTTTACGCTCGAGCATGAACTCAAACGCTCGAGCTGAAGGTCTGCCTACATAGCTCCCCACTCAAACGTGGACTTTCCCGCTCGAGCGGGCATCCAAGTCTGTAAAAATGCTGGAAGCACGAAATTCACGCTTGAGCGGCGGTTTCCCCGCTCGAGCAAACTTCAAATTTCTGGAAAATCCAGAACATGTTCTTGAGCTTCAACTTCAAATTCAAAGGCTCCAAATGCATGATTTTGACTCAAACTTCATGTATATGTGTACTAACATGGTACAAACACTAGATTACAACATTTTGAAACTCAATTTCATAAATCAAACCGATGCATGGCCCATTCTCCACCAAATTCATTATTAACATAGCAACTTCATGCATTCAAAGCTTCTACTCCCATAAATTGTACATGCATGTGACATATAACCCTCATTCTCATCCCATATGTTGAAAAGATGGTCAAACACATGGATTTCAACCAATATTCAACATGAGTCATGTAATTCAAGCCCAAATATGCAAATTCAAGACAACTACACACATGCATGCATACATTGACCTTCAATTCAACAAAACTAACCCAATTTCATGTCAAACTTACTCTTGATTACCCAATTAGCTTGAACACACAAAATTACAAACTAGAAACCATGAAATACTCACCTAGGAGCTTAGTTCTCCCAATCTATGGCAAAATCTTGGGTTTAATCTTCCAATTCTCCACAAACTTGAGCCAAACACAACTTTTCTCCTCTTACCTTCTCTAGCCGACCCTCTCTCTACTCTTAGAGTCAAAAATCCGCCAAGATGCAACAAAATAGGAGAATTGAGGTGTGGTGCCCCCTTTTACAATAATTCACACTAACTTAATTTAATAATAATAAATAATTGGGCACTAATTCAATATTTTAATCAACTTAATTTGGTCTGAATCAGTTTTCAATTAAATTTCACCATAGGCTCTAAAAATCGTGCTAATCACAATGGCGTAATCAATTATGGGTTCTATGGCCGATAAGGCCTTCAATTTAATTTTCAAAGCAGACAGTCGAACAGATATTCCTACAATGAACAGATAGAAATTCAAAACCACATATTTTCCCATAATGGCACACAAAATCACATTAAACACATAATCATACTTAGGTTAAGGACCAATTAACATATTACGGGACAGGGGTATCACAATAACCCCTTCACTTTTGGACTTCAAAAGTTGATTTTTACCATTGAAATAACTCTATATTTCAGTGTTTAAAAAGACCAAAGAGTTTGATTCAATGGTGGTAAGAAATGGCACAAAAGGCTTCACAAGCCAAAGAGTAAAAAGGGGGGACAGCCCCCTAATTCACAAAGGCTCAAACCACCAGTTTTAGGACTGAAAAATAGAGGTTTTTACAGTTGAAAACCAGTTCAAAAATAGTGTGAAAGGATGGAAAAACAAGTGACTAAAATAAAGCTTACAAGGCCAGTCTTTTACCTCTTGGAGCACAGCACCAAAACAATCACAATTCCGAGCTTAAACCACCCTTAGAGGCTCAAACTAAGCCTCAAAGAACCTCAACTCGAAGGTGAGGATGTTTGGTTAAGGGTCTTTTTGCAAGAGTGTAGGAAATTCTAACTATAAGGCACATAACAAGAAGAGAGAGAAAGAGAGAGAATTCTAGAGAGAGAGGGAGAAATTTGCTCAAAATTGTCTAACCTCTCAAATGGGGGAGAGACCCCCATATATATAGAAAATGAAGCTAAAGGCTTGCATTCATCCCTCTATACATGTGTATGGAGATGAGTTTCAGTGAGCAACAGCTGGCACAGCTGGCAAACAAATATCAGAAAAAGGAGAAAAATGGCCACCAGCCATCGGTGTAGTTGACCGGCCACCACTGATGGCCGATGGGCACAAGCCTTGGCCGATGGGTTGTAGGGTTGGCCGACTGGCCACCCTCTCCACCAAACTTGAAACAACAAGTTCTTGGTCCACAATCAAGCATAAAACAGATAAGTTTCAAAGGCTCAAAGGAAAGGCACTCTGCCAATAACTTCGGGCGTTCAAAACGAACACAAACAAGGATGATCATCGAGTATTAAAATGATGACGTCCAAGTCTTGAGAATGGTCAAAAATGGGGTGTATACATTACTTGTCAACAAGTGAAGGTCGAACATCTAAGGCTAGTGGGTTTGTTGTAACCTTTGCCTATAGCCGAGTGGAAATGGGAGCATGCCACGATGGATTTTGTTGTGGGTCTTCCGAGGACCCAATAGTGTAATGATGTCATTTGGGTGATAGTTGATCGATTAAATAAGTCAGCGCACTTTGTACCTATGCGCACGAGTGACTCGGTAGATTATCATGCCAACCTTTATGTTAGGGACATAGTTCAACTTCACGGGGTCCCTATGACTATTCTTTCAAATAGCGATCTGCATTTCGTAGCTCGATTGTAGCAGAGCCTACAGAAAGCCTTGGGTACTAGATTGACATTTAGCACTGCTAATCATCCTCAGATTGACTGACAATTTAGATTCTAGAGGATATGCTTTGAGGTTGTGTCCTTGACTTTAAGGGGTCGTGGGAAAGGCATTTGCCTTTGATGGAGTTTGCCTATAATAACAGTTTCCAGTTGAGTGTTGCATGGCACCGTTTGAGGCCTTGTATGGCCAACCGTGTAAATCTCATCTATGTTAGGCCGAGGTGGGTGATGCACTTATGTTAGGTCTTGAGTTGGCTCGGGAAACGACTGAGAAAGTCGCTCTTATTCGTAAGAGGTTGGCTACTACCCAGAGTCACCATAAACGTTATGCCGACCATAGGAGAGAGACCTTTGTCTTCTAAGGTAAGGAGATCATGTCTTCTTTAAGATATCACCTAGGTGGGGTTTGATGAGGTTTGGGAAGAGTGGGAAGTTGTCTCCTAGATTTATTAGGCCTTTTGAGATCCTAGAGTGGATTGGGGAGGTAGTTTATCGTTTGGCCTTGCCGCCACAACTTTCTGGGATTCATGATGTGTTTCATATTAGTATGCTTCGAAAGTATGAACCAGATTCATCACACGTGTTAGACTGGACTGAGTTAAAGGTAGATAAGGATGCCTCATATAAGGAGAGACCAGTAAGAGTTTTGGATACCCGAGACCAACTCTTGCGAGGTAAGACAATTCCTTTAGTGGAAATGTTGTGGAAACATCACGAAGTTGAGGAAGCAATTTGGGAACGTGATTTGGAAGTCCGTGAGAAGTATCCAGATCTATTTGTTAGTACTTGAGCATGTTTGAGAGTTTTATTGTGTTAATGTAATGTTAACATTGTATATGTTTTGGAAATGTGAATTATATATTCAGTATTTAGAACTTATTTATCATGTTGATATGAATGAATGGAGGGGTCATGGTTGTGAGTTCAATTTATTATCATTGTTGTAATTGGTGTTGTTGTGGATTTAAATTTCAGGGACGAAATTTCCTAAGGTGGGGAGGTTGTAACACTTGTGTCTTTTAAACAATCAGAGAGTGTATTTAATTCCTTATTTGCATTTTGGGGGTCTTTGGAGTTGTTATATCTTGATTTTGGGGGAGTACAACTCGATTTGGACTTGTTAGGGTTGTTCGTTTGTGCCTGATTTCATCGAAAAGTTCTTAAGGAGCGTAGAAATTTTGTTCTGGTGTCGACACCATAGATTCCTGGGGTCGACACCATGAGTTCTGGGGTCGACCCTTGTCTGCTACTGTGTTTTGGGTGTTGCTACTGATTTTTAGGGTAGACACCACGGGTTCCTAGGGTCAACCCTTGTTTACTGCAAACATTAGTGTCTTAGCATTTCTTTTTGACGGTCGATACCACTGCCTTGGGGGTCGACCCCTGTGAGTTATTTTTGGATTTTTGGTTCGGTTTTGGGCCCTACTTTTGGGATTTTTTTACTTATTCTTTTCATTAACTTTGGGGCTATTATTCTATTAGCACTTTGTTACTATAAATAGGCTTCAAACACTTGTTCTTTTCACTTTCCTTCTCTCTTCTCTCTCTACATCGTGAGTTTCTCTTTTCTCTCTCTAAACTCAAACTTTTTCACTTAGATCTTTATATCTACTCAACTAGAGTCATCTTTTCAAATTGGTCCTATGAGAAAGGTTGTAGATCTCTTCAAGCGCATTCTTTTGATCCAAGAGCTACGTGGTTTTTACCGACTCTGAGTTTTTTCGAGTTTTCCTCTTCACTTTTTGATGTAGGGATTACTTTGACTCTTTTTATCATTTTTAAGTTAGTTATTTGTTTTTCTAAAACAAGATTGTGATTTGGAGATTTTTGGATAAAAATCTAGGGTTTTGGTTTTGAAATCAAAAGAGGGGTTTTCAAAAATGGGTTCTTGAATATGGTTTTGGCCTTGTAAAAATGGTTAGGTTGCGATAAATGGTGAATTTTATCCATAGAATTTTTTTTTAAAGGGTTTTTTGCCCTAAATTGTGAAAATTTGATTTTTGTAAAGAGAAATGAAATGGGTGCTGGTTCTATGGAATTGGAACAATGATGATGATGGAAATGGAGTTGGATATGAATTATCACTCCTAATTGGAAATGATCGAAAAGTATATCTGTGTTGAAATTTAATTATTTGTTTAGAGATATCTATCTTGAGCTATCGGTGGAGGATAGCTATGATTGTTGTAGAAATTGCATGAGAACTAGGTAAATTGAAACTACTTTTCTCATCCATTGCATTGAGCATTGTAACATGTTTAACTCATTGAAAATAGTTATCATTTTGAGAAAAATAGGTGAATACCTTGGTGAATCTGGGTAAGAGTGTAGTTGTGGTAATATGTTGGCCTGAGTGTCCTTGGTGAAAGTTCAGAAATCCGCGCGGTTAGGTGTCAAGCCTTCCGATTAATACCGGTAAAAATGATAAATTCATAGTGCTTGTAGCCTATATATAGACACGTCCTAGAGATTCCCAATGTTGTATTCACTGCCCTATTTTCTCTTGAAAAGGAATTGATTGCATAAATTGTGATATAAACTTGGCATTGCATGGTTTTGAAAAGAGATAAAATATTTTGGCACGAGCATTGCATATGCAATTACCTTATAATTCTGTTAAGATTCATACACTGTGTTAGAGTATCTTTACTGAGTATGTCACGCCCCACTTTTTATTACTCGGAGTCATTACCAAATTCTTTAACTTCATCTAATTTCAGAGATAACATGCGGAAATAAACTCATGCATTCAATCCGTAGAAATGATTAACGATACTCTCATACGTATGCAAAGTAAACATTACATGAACTAACTTAATAAATTGCCCTTGGGCTTACATCATTAAAAGTACAAGAAGAAGGGTGTAACCCTTTACAACAATGGCATTCCGCGAACATAACTAAGGCCCCGTGGCCAACAAATAAGAAGATCCAAATCTTGTAGCACACCCTACTCAACACCTGAAAAAGATTCAACAACGTGGGATGAACATATAGTCCAGTAGGGAACTCAACATGCTCCTTAACAATAACAACATTACAGATAGCTATGATCATGAACACCCATTCTCATACTAGAATAATAATGTGACAGTTGCATGTTAAAACAAAATTTTCTTTAGTATTTTATGATTTAGCCAATGCATAGAGTTTAACACGGTTAAACCTAGTTCCCTAGAAGCAATGGTTTATCCACAAAATATATAAAGCAATAAGTGTTCCTTCATTTTTAATTTCTTACCCGCCATGAATAGTCACTTGAGAATGATTCACATTCATCTCCATAAAATTGAGAGCAAATTCAATCTCCATTTGGTTTGACCCAAAAAAAAAAAAAATTATCACAAAGAGGCATTTCCATGTAATAAAATTGTGTCTACATATACAAGAACTCTTCATAACTAGCAGTATTTTCAAGGGACATAAACCTGCACTACACAATAATATAATACATTACAGGTACTTCCCGTGAAACATACAAAAAGGGTTCAAAATCAGATAGAAACTATGCAGGGTACATTCTCCAAAAAATATCTTATCAGACCACCTGTCCAAGATTAGGAATCCGATGTTTATTTTCTTTTTATTCTTCAACTGAATGATACTAAGTTACTGTAAAAATGGAGAGAAGATGAGATTACAGAAAGAGAGTGAAAGAGAACTCCATACCTGTTCATTGCCCTTGGTCTTTGCTCCATTTCTGAAATCGAAGCTCTAATCGAACAGAACAATAGCATCAGAATAGATTAAATCAGATCATATAACGAACTAGGGCAGAGCAATTGCATCAGACTATCAAGATCACAAAGGCCTAAAATCGATTCAGATCAAAAGAGATCCAAATCATATGGCCTCGATCTCCTTCTCTCTCTCTTCAATTCTCCTCTGTGCTTCGTATATAAGAAGTGAAGGGAGAGAAGAGCGAGCCAGAGAAACCGAGATCGATCACGATCTCTTGGGAAACGAGAGTCTAGGCAAGTTTTACATAATTGAGGGTTTAAGTAAAATGGAAAATAAACAAAAGTAAATTGGACACGTGAATGACAAGTAAATGAGTGATCCGGAAGGCTGTCGATTTCTGATTTGCTGAGAGAGCAACAAAGGGGCATGGCAAAGTATTTTCACATATGTATGCGTGACTACTCTTCAGGGAGTGTAGTCCTCGATCCTCGTGCCACCAATCACGCATCTCGATGCATGATGGCCGAGGAGCCGATTTGCACGACTTAATATGAAATGAATGCACATATGGACACAACAAGGCCTAGATTCCATCATGGATAATCCGGAGTGTCGGCGACCAGGAATTGAGACACGTTCTGTCAATCGGAGTACGAAACGTCCCACGTTTCCCGTGCTTGGGCTAACGCCTATCCCAAGCACTATGCAATATGCATGACATGCATGAATGCAATCCTAACATACAACCTAGCATATGCAATGCTATGAAATGAAATGGCATACACGATGCACGAGGTAACATGGCATACACAATGCGCTAACATACAACCTAGCATACACAATGCTATGAAATGAAATGGCATACACAATGCATAATGGACTTACACCAACACAAGTGGACCTCAGCCACACTCACATAGGAGGCCATTAGATGAAAATGAGACACTCGAGATGCGTGCACGCATGCACGCAAACCGAGGACCGATCCTAAGGCACCAAATGCCACTCTAACAAGACATGGCAAGGCATGGAATATGGCATACTAGCATGCAAATTTCAGTAACAAAATATGATGCAAAACAACCCCAAAGCATGGCAATATGGTACCCGATGCATGAAATGAGACCCGAAACTCAAAATTAGGCATGCGCAATGACCTATGGCTATACAAAACATGCATTATTTGAACATGAAGTGTGAAGACAGAATCGAGACAGCTCCAAAACAAGCATATTTACAGTTTTAAGTAAGGCCAAACAATGGACACAAATAGGACTAAGCTAGCATGCAAGAATGGCCCCAAAAGAGAGATAATGAAGCAAGTAGAAGCTGCTGGCCCTGAATGGCCAAGAGCCCTTCAACAAAGTTGAAGAGGGGCTCAACATAAAGCACTTTACTGCTTACAACTAGCCACGGATCCAAACACAAACAGGCCTAAAATATTGTGCAAGAAATGAGCCAAAAGGAGGACAAAGAAGCAAGTGATGGTTTCTGGCCTCAAACAGAGGAGTGCCCTTCAACAAAGTTGCTGGACTCAAATAGAGGAGTGCCATAAAATATTATGCAAAATAAGGCCTAAAAAGAGGTTTAAACACAAAGAGCAAAAAGGGAACCTCAAACAGCAAAAGATCCTTGATCAAACATGAAGAGGAGGTCAAAATGAGGCCATTTACAGTTCGGACCAGAGCCCAAAAATATAAGCACAAGGGGCTAACAAAACATGCAAAAATGAGGCCAAAAGAGGGATAAAGAGGCAAGTGACAAAAGAAAGCCTCAAACAGTGAAGATCCCTTCAACAATATTGAAGAAGGGCTCAAAATAAGCCACTTTACAGTTTACAACATGCCTCAAAACAATTTAAAAATAGGCCTAAAATACTATGCAAGAAAGAGGCATACAAGAGGGGTAAAGAAGCAAGTGGTAGCTAGA